>JAJHSJ010000001.1:129165977-129223902 GCA_021015155.1 Magnolia officinalis | reverse complement strand
AAACCCTAAAAGTCATGACTGGTTTAGACATGGTTTACTCCCGTAACGGATGATATGTCACAAGAGAACTAGCTCTGAGTGGATTTATTTTTTCCTTTCTGTAATAAAGGACAACTTAAAATCTTTTAGTGAAAAAAGGACAACTTGAAGATCTATTCTGAAAACCTTGCATCTATTTCTACACAATTCCTCTAGTTTCCTTCTTGGGTAAGCTGAACTCGTCGCTCACTGACAAAGTCTTCCATTGGCTGAGATATGAGGATCGCTACATTTGGACTGTAGGCATCTGTGTTTCCGTAGGATGGGTTGGTATTTAATGGGATTTTGTAGGCCAAGGTTAGAAAGAACTCCTAAGGATTTGTTACTGCATTTAGTATTCACTTCCATGATGGAAACATTTTATTTCCTTAAAAACTCAAAGAGAGTAGGCACGCATATGCATAGTTACCATAATTGACATTTGGAAATTTCTTTGTGCAGTTTATCCATGTTCCAACTTCTGCGGCCTGCACCTGGTGAGTATCTCACCTGGATTTTCTTTTCCAGACTGTTTTCCCAGAACTCGCCTGTGCTTTGGTAACTAAAATTTTCTGATTGCTCTTGCTAGAATAATACAAGATCTGTGCTCCCAGTCACGTGTATTTTTCAGTCCAGTTATGTTTGAAGCTTCTGCTAATCCATCAGCTATATTATTGCGGATTAAAAAAATTAATAATGATGTCATTTCTACCCTCTTGCTGTATGAATAAAAATCAGAGTAAGAGAATAAGCTGTTCGTGGCTTAATTCATGGTGGCACCTGTAAAAACTGTTAATGGGCTGGTGCATCAAAGATTGTTAACATGCACCCTCTTAGATTTATGTTTATTGACTAGGAAGGGAGTGCTGTGGTTTTCATTTCCTTTGGCAGATAAATTTACCCAAAATTTGAAAAGAATATGTATGAGACATCAAAGTATTGCTTTTGCTCACCTTTAAACTTTCAGAAAGTGGAACCATTGTTTTGGAACAATCTATTCAGCTACAAGTAGCATTTTCTGTAAAAAGAGAAGAAGAAAAAAGGGACTTGTTCAAGCGTTTGTACTGCCACCCAGACTAAAGAGCTTCTCTTTTTCCACCTTCATACATTCATCTGTATATGCATGCTTATCTGGTTTTTAGTAATATTTTGTTCTTCTTCCTGGAGAGTTAGCAGCTTTAGAGCTGACCCTTCTAATGCCATGGAAGATGACCAAACTGGATGTGGACATCCACTAACGAAATTCTCTCCCCAACATGACTACTCTAAAAGTCCTCTCTTTCCTTACCCCCCCTTATTTGTTTCTGTACTTTTAACGGTTTTGTTTTTCCCTCAATGACTCTATATTTACATTTGCCATCAACGAACTGTCTCATCAGTTAACTTCTTTTGTGCAATTCTTTTTTTATCAAGACATTTGCTTTTTAATGTTGTTATTCAGAAATTCTGATACTTGGCTGCGGACGGTACATAGAACAAGTAGATCCTGAACTCCGACGCTTCATTCGGTCCACCGGCATGAAATTAGAAGTCCTTGACTCGGTATTGATTACATCGTAATTCTTAGCTTTCCTACCACTGTCTGTTGCTGTTGCACTACTGGTACTGCTACATGTTCTACTGTTTTCGATTTTTAATTTTGTGTTCGTTGACAGAGGAATGCTGCATCAACTTTCAACATATTGAATGAGGAAGGAAGAATGGTAGCAGCTGCTATGCTCCCATATGGAGTTTCTTCGTGAATCGTCATCTGGGCCCACCTGGTAGACACTGCCTCATTATTCAAGGATATCTTTGCAGTTCAACAAGCTCATTTGCTAACTGCATTTTATTTTGTTTTATTTCTATATCTCCAGGAAAGCTATCCATAGACCTTTTAGCGGTGGTGGCCAAGAACACAAGAAGCAGATGCATGGTATTTACAGCATAGGATTTACGAGCGCTTCTTCCTCTTGGGTTCATACCTGATGAAAGGAACATGTTTTTTTTTTTTTTCCCTTCTTCTTCTTCTCTCTCTCTCTCTCTCTCTCAGGTGCTGATTTTGGAATAATTTTTGTAACATAGGGTGCATTTGGTTGCACCACATCAAGAAATTTCATGATGCACCAAATTAGCCCGATTGATCGTGAAATATCATGAAATTTGACAATATTCGGTGATAGCAAATGCACACTTAATTAGGTTTTGCACGTGTGAATTGCAGCTTATCTGGTTAACAATGTCTGGACATCCGCATTCAAACATGTAACATTTGCAACATGTTTTTGATGAATGGTTGGAATCAAAATTTAAGGTCCTATTTGGTTGCCACTTAAAAATGAGTTTGTCTAATTTTAGTTAATAGTAATTTTGTATAGAATTTTGGTAAAATTAAAAAATAATCTTGATAACCCATAACGTATATAAGGGTGTGTTTGGTTGTACCAAATTTCGTGATATTTCCTGATTAATCAATCTAATTGGGTGCCAAATATCATGATATTTCATGAAATTTGATCCAACCAAATGCAGGTTAAACCATGATATTTAATACATAGTTACTGCCAATTAAAATAACATTATCTCAATTTTAAGTGGCAACCAAATAGGGCCTAAGGTTTACTCCAAAGAAGTGTGGGGCAGAGAGAGCTTGTCCAGCGAAAGATTTGGAAAATTTGTAGGCTTTGGGATGATTCTGCCAGAACAGTTTCCGGAAAGAACATAGGGCTTAGGGCGTAGTTGTGATTGTTGAGTTCTAGGAATGCGTAGAAGTCACTTTTGATAGGTGATCCTAACTATCTGATCTGTGCATTGTTATTGAATCATGAATCTGAACCGTTACTCTTTCGTCATTATTCTTTTCTGCCATCTACTCATCAGTCAGATGGTTAGGATCTCCCAGTCAGGGTATTTGGGCGAGGCTAACTTACTGTGGGGTCCACCTGCATACAAACTATAGTGGAATTTACCTTGGATGTAACTTTCTAACCGTCTTGCATGCAGGACAAGTAAAAAATGCAAGGATAATTCGCATCATCAAGAGGCGTCCACTGAAAATGCCATGGCCCCGGAAATCTGGTGGGCCCACTCATCGGACGTATGCAGATGTTCATTGAATATAGATCATTGTCGTTTTCTTTTGCAATCGATATTTTATTTCATACACGCATGGTTTAAAATCTCTCATCAGGGTGGGTCCCAGAATGTTGGTTCCCTAGTATAAAATCAGGACTGTCTGCTCATCTGTGGAGTGACACGTGTACTCGCCATTTTTTGTCATTTTCTTTTGATCATCTATTTATCTTGTATACAAGGGATCTACACAGGGCCATCCTAAAAACTTGGGAGTGGTGCTCAGGCTAGAATACCGTGTGCTTAATGGGAGCGAATTAGGTGTTACCCGGGTAATACCTTAGTGGGCGTTACCCTTACCGTGGGGCCCACCTTGGATATATTTTGTATATCCATGCCATCCATTCATTTCTTCAGCCCATTTGAGGACGTATTCCCAAAAATTAAGCAGATCCAAATCTCAGGTGGACCACATCACAGGAAACAGTGGTGTTTGAGTGCCTCACCATTAAAATTTTCAAAGGGCCAATTGTAAGGATTTTGTAATGTTTATTTTCCATCAAACCTGTTTATAATGTCAAGATGTCCTGTATGAAGGGAAAATACAAAGATAAGATTGGTCCAAAACTTTTGTAGCTCACAGAAAGTTTTTAATGGTCATTCGTTACTCTTTCTAGTGGTGTGGTCCGAATGAGATTTGGATATTCTTAATATTTTGGATCGAGTACTAAAATAATATGTTAAAACAGATGGACGGCGTGGATATACAAAAAATACATCAAGGTGGGCCCCATAGGTTAGGATAATGGATAATACGGTATAACAGAAAACAGCTAATCCGCTCCCGTGTTTAACAGCATGAAATTTCCCGATGACTCATTAACCGTACGTGTGGAATGTGCCTAAAGCAATCTAGGCCGTCCAAGTCACGACCCTGTTGTGGACAGAGCACAGGCTAGAAACCACTTCAGATGAGTTGATACTCACCATCCATTTTTGCCGATGGAACTTGTATATTTGACCAGTTAATTTTAGCCGTCTATTTAATGGACCAGATTGGACTTTTCGTGTTGCACTTGCATCCAACGTGGATTGCGTACTGAGTGACTCAGCACGCTATAGCTTACTGAGTAAACTGTGGGGCCCACCGTACTGTATGTGTCTTATCGACATCCATCCGCTATTTTCCAGCTCAATCTAGGGCATGAGCCCAAAATTAAAGCATGTCCAAACCTCAAGTGACCACGGTGACAGTGGTGAAATAGCTAACGATTGTAATTTACATGAATTTCCAGTTGTTCCTAGGGTTCACAGAAGTTTTGGATGAAGCTGATGTCTGTGTTTTCGCTTCATCCATGCCTGTGTGACCTTATCAACAGGTGGGATGATGACAAATACACATACCTGTAGGTCCCAGGAAGGTTTCAACGGTGGATGTCATTATCCCCACTATTTTCTGTGGTGTGGTCCACTTGAGCTTTGATATGCTTCAATTTTGAGGGTTGCCATAAAATGAGATGGTAAAGCGGATGGAAGGCGTGGATAAGACACATACATCACGGTGGGTCCCACATAGTTTAGCGTACTGAGACTCAGTACGCAAACCGCGTCCCTTGCAATCTGAGAGAGAGGAGAGAGAGAATGGCGACAGGAACGGGCGGAGGAAGTAGAGAAGGAACAGCGAAAGCAACGGTTTCCGATCAGATATCACAAGCTGTTCAATCCACTTCCAATCTTCTCCAACTCATGCAACGATCCTCTCCTTCTCAGGTTCTCTCTCTCTCTCTCTCTCTCTCTCTCTCCTTTCTCTCTCTCTCTCTCTCTCTCTTTCTATTTCAATACGTTGAATCGAAACGCGCCCTTTGTTTTTCATTTCTCACTTTCAATTCACTTGTATACACATTAAATATCGGTTTCGATATATCATATCGGTCACCACTGAAACTGATGCCCATTGAGCTGATACGCCCAATCTAGGCTCCTAACCGTTCATATCAATGGTTATGATTTCATAATCAATGTGATCTTAGAGATATGCTTCGTCCACAATGTGTCCCGCAATTTGGATGGTTCGGATGGGTATATTTGAATGCCACATGTGGGAAGGACGAGTCACTGACATCGTCCAAGTGGCGGTGAATTTACACGGTTGCAAATCGGCTCTCTTGATTTAGTGAAGAACTTCGATACTGTGGAAGAGTGTGATGGATGATATGCTGGCACTTAGATATTACTTAGGGGTGGAATGCCATGGAAAATGAAATGATTTCCACTGATTTTATGCTTTCCTCTGATTGAGAAACGCAGAGAGGTAGAGAAATTGATTTTGTTTTCCTCTGATTTTCTAAAATAATTGAGTAATGCCATTTCTAAAAACCCTGTTATATCAGAATTCCACAGCTGGTGGGGAATTTATTTGACCGTTGTAAGCGGAAGGGCATTTATTTATCTTTTTTTAGACTTTCCCATTTTGATTTGTCAATACAAATGGCGGTGTGAAACATACAACGTGATATCCCACAATGCTGCTGTCATTTCCCAGAATCGAGGCTTCTGTTTTTTTTTTTTTTTTCCACATTTTGGTTTCACCCTCTGCAATCATCATCATCTAAGCCTCATACTAATTAATTGGGGTCAGCTACATGAATCCTGTTCTGCCATTCCACTCTATCAAGGGCCATAACTTCAAACGATGGAAGTTATGGCATAAGTTTAACGCCGGCTGCAAATCTGATACAACCTTCTTTTATCTGGTCTTGGGACTTTCAATGAGAGCACTAAACTCCCAAGAGCGCAATGCAATTGACTATTACATAGGTTGATTACAATCGACATGTTCATAATCACATGTATCACTTGTTGGAATGGTTGGAAGTGTGCTAACCGAAAAGTATGGGTGCAGCGGGTGTTAGATTATTAAAGCTAATGAATTCAGCGTTGTTAAGCAAATGACTATGGTGATTTGGAAGGGAAGATGAAGGATCGTGTAGTGGGGATCATTATGTGCAAGTATGGGATGGAGGAAGGCAGGTCATATGCGAGGAGCTCATCTCTTTGCAGAGTGCTGCAGATAATATGGAGACAAATCATGGGAGTGAAGAGTTTGCTAGGGGGTGGCAAGCATTTTGCGTGATGGTGCTTGACTGAGATCATGAGTCAGTGTTTCCTTGTCGTTAGTCGGTAGCAGACAAAGCCTACTCGGTTTCCCAGGCCTTTGGTGGATCGCGAAGGAGCCTGTTCTTCTTGGTTCTGTAGGGATCTTTCAAAAGAGGAAATTGCAGACTTCACAAATCTGATGGGTCGTGTTTGTTTAGCTTGAGTCAGTGTTCCCTTGTCATTAGTCAGTAGCTGACAAGGTCTACTCGGTTTCCCAGGCCTTCGGTGGATTGCCAAGGAGCCTGGTCTCCTTGGTTCTGTAGGGATCTTTCAAAAGAGGAAATTGCGAACTTTAAATAGCTGTGGGAATTTTTCTGTTAAATCTTTCTACACAAGCTTAGGTGGTCCCCACCATGCCAATTTGCAGCTTTCTTTAGCTTTCATTTGGAGCATCCCTACCCCTTTGGGGGTGACTACTTTTGATTGGCTTGTTGTCATTTGGAGAGCTAGAGTGCTTGATCACTTGAGGAGTATGAATTGGATAATCTCCAACATTTGTATCCTTTGCTTATGTGACAGTGAGTCTGTCCATCACTTGTTTATGTATCATGATTCGCTTTGAGATTCAATTGGTGATACTTGGAAACATAGCTAGCTTTGTCTTGGCTTGTAGGGAGGTCTGGCAAGGAAAGAGAAAGGGGTCTCTTTGGAGCTTTTTTTTTTTTGGCAAGCCTATAGGCCATTTAGAAAGATGGGAATGACAAGGTCTTTCAACACTTTCAGTTCGTGGCTGGACGTTTTGATAGAGATTAGATACTGGAACTGGGGTATTTCCTGGGTGTTGGTTTTGAAAGTTTTCTCTGGTTGTAATCGTTCTTCATTTGTTACTTCGTGGGACCTGATTCAGCCCTCCTCTTTGGATGATCTCTCATCATCGACCTTTATCTAGCATGTAGAGCCATTTCGGCTCCTTCTGTTCTTTTCTTCAGTAAAAGTTATGCTTCCATTAGGGAAAAAAGGCTTATTTGTTTATCCTAGCATTGGATTGGTGGACATTTATTGGATGGTTAAATTGAAAACATGCAATGGTTCTTTTTCAACAAACAAGTGTCCATGAACCAGAGGTTAGGTAACCTCTTTACTTAACCAATCTGATTCTGGGACTGAGACTCGGCCCACAACTTCAAAAAGGAATACTTCTTCCCAAGTGCCCTTCATCCTGTCCTTTTTTGCTTTAGGGTATGTTTTGAGATACCATGGGTGGAGTGGGTGTGTTGTATCTCCACCGAAAGTATTTGGTTTGTCTCAAATACCATTTGAAATGGACTGTGTTATTTTGGGTGTGCAAAATAGAGAAACAACAACTTATCCATTTGTTTTTTCCTGCATTGTGCCAGATGTGCAGTTGGTTCAAAATGAAGTTGTTGCACCAACATATTCAACCAAAAGTCAATTTCTGGTACTTCCGTGCTCTGCTTTGGTTTTGAGACACGAAGAAATGGAAATGCCCAACATATGCATTCCAGAGAAGGATACACATCCTTGAATTTCAAGTAAATGACGAAATGTGCATGCATCAGCCTATTTTGATGGACAGTGACAAATCTTGTTCTTGGCAGTTCCTTGGCCAGGAAATTTCTCAGGAAATTTTCAAATTTTGAGATCTTTTCTCGGCTGTTCTTGTATTGTATTTTTCTTCTTTTTTGTTGTTTTGATGTTTTGTTCTTAAGTTAGTTTCCCTGTTGTTGTTTTTTGTTGTACTTTTCTTCTTTTTTGTTGCTTTGTTGTTCTTAGGTTAGTTTCCGTTTTTGTTTTGCTTATCTTTTTCCATGTTTTTAGTTGGCCTTGGGCCTTTAATAAAATTGCACCTTTCGATAAATTAAAATTGATATATATATATATATATATATATATATAGAGTGGTCTCCTGCGCACCGTCCGCAGGAGACTTTCGTACGCACCAAGGTAGGCTTTCTTAGACAGATGGACTGGGGTAGGCCCATTGTGATGTATTCGTGAAATCCACCCCGGCCATTAGGTCTGTGAGAGAAATTAAGCTGTGAGACTCCAACATCAAGTTGATACTTGATTCATGAGGGCTACACGAAGGGAAACAGTGGGAGAGGGGGACGGCTACTGTTGACTTTGTACAGGGTCCACCGTGATGTTTATCTAGAATTCACTCTAAACATTATCTACCTTATGAAAATTCATGTATGGGGACCAAATTTTATGCCCATAAGTGATTTATGTGAGCTACACCAAGTTAAACAGTTTGGATGGTGGGCATCCCTTGCATTGTTTGTGCATATGTGGTCCAACATAAATTATGAATGTCTTATGTTTGATCCCTATGGCTATGTTTTCCTCATGCACCATATGATTGGAGTTGATTTCACATACACATCACGATTGGGCCATCTCCGGCCCTCCCACCTGTTTTCCCACCCGTCTTATGCATGTTGACGTGATTCTTACAAGTGGCAACCTATACTTTACGCTGTTGAAACTGCAATGTGGGCCCACCATGATACATGCATGATCCAGATTGTCCATCCACTTTTCAATATCATTTAAGGGCATCAGACCAAACTTGAGTAAGATCCAATTCTCAGGTAGGCCTTGTAAAAATCCAATGATATGCATCCTCTCCTACTTTTCCTTGGTGTGGCCCACTTAAATCATGAGCCTACATAGTTTATCAACTTTTTGGCTAACTTTTCATTACAGACTTAATCATCAGAATAGATTTCATGAACGCATCACAATGGGACCTGACCCCGGCCCAGTGTGTAAGCTAGCCTACCTTGGTGCGTACGAAAGTCTCCAGCGGGACGGTGCGCAGGAGACCACCCACTATATATATATATATATATATATAATATATATATATACATATAATATATATATATATATATATATATATATATATATATATATATATATATATATAAACAAATTCCTTAAGGTTTTATTTGAGTTAATGTTGCAAGATTGTAAAATTTGCCGATATTTTGTAAATCTTGTAATAGTATTGTTTATTGTATGTTCACGATATTATCATGAGAACTTCAAAATCGCTGATATTATCACGAGGATTTCAAAATCTCCACAATATTTGTCACACTAGTTTGATGCAGTTGCCCTACATTTTGAATGTGAGTGCTCACTGCCATTTTTATTTTATTTGCAGGCCCTCCTTATAAAGCTTCCAAAGACCCTTTTGGACAAAGCCTCAACTATCAAGAACACAGGACAGGTATATATCTGGCTAACTATTGCATAGTGAGTATAAGGAATTCTGATATAATTCCTCTCTTTCCTGATCCTGTCATCTCGGTGGCCTTTGAATCAGGCGATAGATCAAATGCCTCGCGTAATTTCTTCAGTGGATGCATACATGGAAAGCGGCTTGCAAAGGTGGGTTTTCTAGTTCTGTTTGGCAATCAGCCACACCCTTGGTTGCTGAGATGGCCCGGGTACCCTTAGATTGCGAAAAGCTCCTCTAATTTACAAATGAAAAACAGCTTGGTTCTTTTTTTGAAGAGTCACGAAAATTATATTAAAAGGAAAGAAAACAAGATACAAAACAAAACAAGGGAGCGGGCCGCTGAGATAGCGGACCGACTACACTCCAAGGAAAAGGAGATTACAACCCTTAAGCTTGTCTACGTTAGCAGCCCATTCTATAATAAGCTGCTTAACTCTGTGCACTAGGGACGTTGCTGAATTAGAATTATCTCTAAAACATCTGCCATTTCTCTCTTCCCAAACAGTCCACCAAACAGCTAGAAGGGCTATTCTCCAGATAGAGGATCTTTGGTTACCAAGACAAACACCATGCCACGCCTTCAAGAGCGTACCAGTAGAGTTCAGAAAACACAAGGAAATGCCAAAAGCAGATAAGATATGAGACAAAATCTGGTTGATATATGGGCAGTGCACAAACAAGTGATTGTTTGTTTCTTCTTCAGTCAAGCAACAAAGGCAAACCTTAGGGAGGATCATCCGATTCATCTCTCTCCTCTTTAGATTATCAACTGTAAGAACCTTGTTCTTTCCAACCAGCCATCCGAAGAAGACTATCTTAGGAGGAGCCGAATACTGGCAGATGTGATAAGTCATTGTTTCAACCACTTGAGTGGGGCTGATGTCTATGGATTTGTAAAAAGACTTGACAGAAAAAATGCCCGATTTGTCCGCCCTCCAGCTAATCTCATCTTCAGATAGAAGATCCAGCTTGCAGCTTGAAATGCGATGAAGAAGGGCCACGAACTCTGCTTGCTCCTCTGTCTGTATCAAGAAATGTATGATAGTAGAATGTTCTTTGGGTGACTGGATCATTGCACTTAATGTCAAATGCCAATTTGGTTCTATTCCAATAAAAAATAAATAAATCCATAACTGAATATGTGTGATTATTATTCACTTTGGCATCTGCCATTACGTATGTAACAATGACATTTTCCTTTTTGTATGTACGTTCTGGAATATAAAATATCCTCCTAGAAATGCAAGAATCTGACTATTCTCATTTTATTAGTGAGACTAATCTCATCTAATCATCCCTATGTAAATATAATTTATATAATTCTATTTATGTTGTTGTAGATCTTTCTACATCCCATGCTTTTGTGGACTAAATGTCTGTCTAAGAACCTATCCTTATATTACTACTATGACTTTATTGATGTGCCGGATCATTGGCCTTCTTTCATCATCATGTTTTTGTTCCAAAGCACCTGCCAATGCCTAAGTTACACAAATTACGAACTGTTTGGGCTTTTGAATCTTTCCTAGATTTACTAATGAGATGTTCTTTCCACTGTCTTATCCAACACTAGCATATGGCACATACCAAGCACTTATTTCCTCATTGATGAGCTGTTGGGTATCTGTTTAATTTGAAATGAGTGGAATTATATGATCATCTGAGGTTATGGATAGATATGCTATGGTCCCCAGGTCCTTAGTTTATATAAGTTGCATGGTTAGGTGGCCAGATTGTTGATCCAATGGATGCTAGTGGATGGTGACCATGCCCACAAATCTCCTGGGTGGGACATGTTCCAACCCTTCCACATGTGGACTGCAAATGGGCAGTTCAGAAAAGAAATACAGCAACATTCCATATTCAACTTAAAAAATACTAAAGAATGGATTGCTGGGGTAGGATCTTCCCATTGAGGACATTTTTGGGGCATGATCCATGTAGGGCTAGGGTCATCACATCAACAGCCTGAACCTCTGAATCATGGGTTGCAATTGTAAAAACTGAAAACCTGATAATACTATGCATGTACCCAGCTTGATGGTAGTATAATACCTGTTAAAAAGTAAATGGGTTCTGGTCTCTGAGTTCTTTCGCTTGGCTAATGCAAGTTTTGGTTCTTTCAGTGTTCCTCATCTAAAGACTGTAATCCAGTTGCTTTCTAACATGGAAAGCCGCCAGCTCAACTCTGCTTCTCAAGCACATCGAGCTCCTGAGGTAGCCATTGGATCCATATCCTATTCTGTGAGTTCTTTCTTTATGCTGGCTAATTTCTCTCAGGTATTAAAAAATAAAAATAAAATCTCTCAGATTTAGGGTCCTTGGTTCACTGATCCAGACCATCGGTCTATTGTGAACCACAATGGAACAACCATTCCTGAAAATCTCATCAATTGGACAATCCCAACCTTTTGCTTTTGACGCCTGCAAATGGATACTTAAGAAGAGAAACATGGGAACTGTCCGTGTTCAAGTGAAGAAAGGCTGGAGATTCATGGTTAGGTTGTTCCTATCTGTGAGAATCTTGGGGCATGGTCCATCCATGGTGGGGGCCCAACACGCTAACGGTCTGTATTAGTAAACCATTGTCCAGACTTAAGTCCCCTTGGAATATGATTAGACACAACTCTCAAAGAAGAACATCTTTTTATAATATCATTTACGACGAAGGCCCACAAATCTTTCAGAGAAAAGAGATACACCCACTTTAATTGCCATCAGTTCTGCATCGTGAATGTCACAAAAGCTGTAGGCCCAAGAAAGATAGCTTTATTACCTGTTAGTGGTTGCAGATTGCTCAATGTATGTTGGATAATCTAGGATATCCAAAAATTATTCTTCTGCCATCCAACTTCCACCAAGAGTCCAAGACAACGATTTCCTTCCAGTAACATCAGCTCCCTGAATAACTCAGTCCAATTTCTTTTAAGATCCTTTAAGCTCTTTAGACAAGATAGCCCAGTCTCTCTCTCTCTCTCTCTCTCTCTCTCCACACACACACACACACACACACACACACACACACAAAAGGTTCTGTTTCTTGCTTTTCAAATGCCCTAAAAATAGTCAAAGAAAGAGATTTCCACAACACTCTACCTCTTGACCTAAATGAACTACTTTTACAACCCACCACAAGATCCCACATAGAACAAGCACCCAAAATATATTTTGAATAAATGAAAGAAAACAAAACACCAAATTTCCAAGCTGTTCACAATGAAGAAATATGTGATCCATTGATTCCACATCTTCCCAACACATCAAACATGCATCTGGAAGCGAAGATTTTCTTCTTTGCAGAGTGATCCAACGCGAGGATCATGATTACTACAGCAGTCCAACAGAGAACTTGCATATATGGAGGGGCGCATGACCAGCAAACCTTAGCACAATCACCTGAGGAAAGAATTACAGAAATTCCTTAGTCGAGAATCTTCTGCTTGACACCAGCCCAGATATGCAGGTCCTATCACTGGGGAGATGAGCCTTGTCAAGAGCTTTGGGGAGATTTTCCGTGCTTTCTAGTTCAAAATCCCACAGTTTCTTTTTAAGTGGCTTTGTCAAATCTTCCTGTTTACTTCATGTCGCTCTTCAAATGACAGTGTTAGTGATTTCAAGACTTGAGAAGCTTAGGCATGACTTTTTTTGGCAAGGTGTGGAGGATAAGAAGAAGTTTCACCTCTTACCTGGGACGAGGTTTGCAAGACATATGTGGCAGGAGGGGCTGGAATTAAGGACCTCAGGTCCATGAATACTGCGTTACTCGGGAAATGACTTTGAAGGTTTGGGGGGGAGGAGGATGTTGCCCTTTGGAAAGAGGTTCTCATTTGTAAATACGGTCTCTTGAAGGGGGGGGATGGGGGACAAGAGAATCATCGCTTTATAGGGCTTCTGTATTGTGGAAAGATGTTTCGTCAGTCAAAGAGGCTTTCTTTCAAGGAGTTGGGTTCTCTTTAGTCAATGGTGGAAAAAAAAATCAGATTTTGAGAGGATGAGTGGGTGGGCTCCTAGGCATTAAAAAATGAGTTTCCCTCCATCTTCAACTTGGCACCGGATCCTTCTATTTTCGTGGTAAATTGCTTCTCTCGTATTAGAGGGGTGGTAGTTTGGGAACCCCCTTGTAGAGTTGTACACGAGTCGAGTCGAGTCGAGTATCGCCCTACTCGTACTCGGCTCTTAACGCTCGAGTGCTGCTCGTACTCGACTCTACTCGGCCAACGAGCAGGGACCCCCTGCTCGTACTCTACTCGCCCGAGTACGAGCCGAGTACGAGTAGTAAACGAGTAGAGTCAAGTTCGAGTTTTCGAGTCGAGTCCGAGTACGAGCACACGAGTTGAGTACCGAGTGCAAATTTTTGAGGCGAGTCCACCCATTTTTCCTGATCATTTTATTAGGTTAATCCCAAATATTAGGTTAATCCCAAAACTATATTAAATAATTTCTATATTAACATATATTAAACAATTTCTAAAAATAAAAAATAAAAAATCAAACCCACACATTACCGGGCGAGCTGGGCAGGAACGACCAGTAGCTGCTTGCAGGGCAGGGCAATGACGGACGAGTGACAGCCTGGTAGGGACGAGCTGCGACACCGGACAAGTGGCAGGGACGAGCTCCGTCACCGGACAAGCCGCAGGGACGAGCGGCAGGGTCTAGCACCGCCGGACAGGGGACAAGGGCGAGTGAGAGAGAGAGAGAGAGGGAAGAAGAGGGATGGCCGGAGTCCGGAAGGGCGCTGGGAGAGGGAGGGGAGAGAGGAGAGAGAGAGAGAGAGAGAGAGAGAGAGAGGTTTTTTTTTTTTTTTTTTTTCAAACGGGTTTGGACGCTCGCTGGTTGAAAATGACGGGTGGGTGGGGTAGGGTTTTTTTTGGGCGCTCGGCTGCTCGCTAGTTGAAAATGACGGGTGGGTGGGGTAGGGTTTTTTTTGGGCGGGTTTATATATACGGGTACGAGTCGAGTACCGAGTCGAGCACACGAGTCGAGTACCGAGTCGAGTACCTCTAGACTCGTACTCTACTCGTAATCTAAACGAGTAGTGAAAACCCGCTCGTACTCGGCTCTAACTCAGGCGAGTCGAGTACGAGTCGAGTATTCCGAGTTGAGTCGAGCGAGTACTCGAGCCTTAGTCTGCTCCTGTACAGCTCTACCCCCTTATAGGCGCTTCTTCTGTGATGAGGAAGTAGAAGACTATGTTGCCCTCTTGGAGCATATCCACTTATGCATCCCTAACGAAGCCAAAGTGGACAAATGCGTGTGGAAAGTTGATAGTTCTGGTCGTTTCTCGGTGAAATCCTTCTTTTCTCTTCTGGGCAGGTTTGTGCATCCTGTTGAGGAGGGCTGCGCTAGATTTGTATGGTCCTATTCTGTTCCCCCGAAAATAGTTGCATTTGGGGGGCTAGTAGGCAGGAGCAAAGTTCTTACTAATTGATGACTTGGGAAAAAGGGCTATGGTTATCCCGAATGTTTGTTGCATATGTATGTAAGATCGGGAGTTTGTGGATCACTTATTTTTGCATTGCCCCCTTTTGAAGCCGGTATAGGTGGATATCTTGGGCCATTTCCAAATTTGGTGGAACACGCCAAATTCAGTGGATCGTTGCTTGCTTGGCATCGCATGCATCTTCCAAATCACGAGAAGATTCTTTGGAGAATGTCTTTACTCGCTATTTGGTGGGCGGTTTGGGAGGAAATGAATGCTAGGTGTTTCAGCAACGCCAAAAAGTCAGCGGATAACATTTCCCTTAGAGCCAGATTGCTGATTTGTGAATGGGATGTGTCCGCCCCCAAATTCAAGGGCTGTAATTTGGATTTCTTAGCTGTTTAGCTGGGTTGCTGTCTCAGTGTCCTTGCCACTCTTTCTTTCTTGCTGTTTTTTGAGCTTAGTGATTAATAAATTTCGTTATCTCTAAGAAAAACCTATTTGGGAACCAGGAAAAGAAAATGTTGGAACTCATGGAAATGGAAACATGTTTTCGGTGGAAATGCGTGGAAGTGAAAACTGTTTTCCTCTGTTTGTTTTTGTAACAATGTTTTCCATCGGGATCTGTTTGTCCTAATCTACCACCACTAAAACCACCACTACACCTTTGATTTGGACTGTCTATCATCTGTGGCCGACCTCTACATACTAATCCATCCTAAAAATCACTTTGATTGGATGATCCCGATCATATGATCAATGTCTAGGAAAATGAATGGTCCATGTTTATTACAATAAATTTTTTTGACAGTGATCTAGACAGTCCATCACGTTGAGCCATCTCAGATTATAGATCCTTCCCAGAAAATCACTTCAATTGGGTGATCCTAACCATCCAATCAATGGAAAGGAAAATGGATGGTCCATATTGATTATACGAGAGGTCCATTCATTTATGTGGATTGTCCACATTGTGGGGCACAACGTTGATTGCATGTTCCTCTTAAAATTACTTTGATCAGATGATGCTAACCATCTAATCAACGGCTTGGAAAATTGATGGTCTATAACTGTAAACAAAGGTCCAATCAGTGGTCTAGACTCTAGATCATCCATCATGTCTGGCCAATCTTTGATTGTCAATCCTCATAAAAATCACTTTGATTAGGTGTTCTAACCATTTGATGAGGGGATAGGATGAAGAGCCATATTATTGTAATGGAGATGGTCCGATCACTTACTTGGTCCATGATGTGGGGCCCATCTTGATTGCCAACTTTTAGATATGAGAGAGAGAGAGAGAGAGAGAGAGAGAGAGAGAGAGAGAGAGAGGGGGGGGGGGGGGGGGGGGGGGGGGGGGGGGGGGGAGCTCACCTTTGTGAGTTTGCCCTGTGATTTGGAAATCTAATTTCTGATGATCCTGGTGAGGAAAACTTTTAGGGGGTTTTCCATGGAAAATTGTGGTTTTTCACCATTTAATGGAAATATGTTTTCTACACTTGCAAACTCTGGAAATGTAGTTTCATATGGAAAGTTTTTTTCTACAAAATAGTTTCCTGCTTCCCAAGCAGATGTAAAGCAAAACCCCAGACCAATTTGCTCCCCAGAACTCCAAGCATCCCTTCACAAGGATGTTCTGTTCTGAAAGAGTTTTTGAGTCTAGGAGAAAGCCAGGCCAACATCAGATCTCCCACACATTGTCTTCCGAAAAAATCCCTCATATCATGTATGGCATGGACAGGGAGGGACTCTACCTTTATATCGGCTTCGCTTTTGGGCTGACATACAGGCATGATCCGGCACAACAGATGTACAGTGTGGATGTTATGGTTTCACCACAATGGGCCCCACAGAGCCCTTTTTTGCACTAGAGTTTGTGTCTTTTGTATGGGCTACACTAAAAAAAGAGGAAGTGGGTGCAAGGTACTCTAGGAAAGAGTTGAAAGGACAAAAATGCCCTCGAGATGAAGGGCTACACGAACAAAAAACCAAAGGAATTTTCCCTTCCCCCGACTAATTACAGGGCAAAAAATGTCCAAAAGCTACACAATGTTGTATATAGTATAGATATTGTTATTTTAGAAACTCCCTCATCTGTTTTGCTATATTGTTATCTTTACTATTAATCATATTGTTCTCAAAATCTGCATTCCTTGATTGAAATGTTTTGACGACTGTCTCATTATCGTTTATGCACATTCAGGAATCTGAGCTTACAATGTTGTATATAGTATAGATATTGTTATTTTAGAAACAACCTCATCTGTTTTGCTATATTGTTATCTTTACTATTAGTCATATTGTTCTCAAAATCTGCAGTCCTTGATTGAAATGTTTTGATGACTGTCTCATTATCATTTATGCACATTCAGGAATCTGAGCTTACAAACGACAACTCAGAGCCGCCTTGCTGAAGAAAACCTGAAATGGGGCAACCCAATTCTTCAAGTTGGGTTGAGGGAGATGGGAGCCGGAGGAATATGCAGAACAATCACTGCCATTCAATGTTGCTACATGCTGATACCATTGGAGACATAAAATCATCTTTGGTAATTGCACATGTAATCCTTGTAATTTTCATTTGTCCCATTTGTCTATATAATGTCAATTGCATGCTCAATATTGAATTCTTTAGGGCTTTTGTTGTTAAAAGAGTAAATTGTGAGCGGCTTGTGTTTCGTTTCTTTGCACACAATAAGTGGATTGCTTGTACAGTTACTTTTAGAATGCTTTGAAGATGAGGATGATGTTCGACTGTAGTCGTGGGTTCATGGACAGCTCTTTATAGTATAGTAAAAGACTCCAAAACTTGGACTCGACTCAGTACAAATAAGATTTTTACTTAATAATAGGTGGTTATAGTATGAGTTCAAAATAGGCAAATATAATCACCAGAGCAGTGCTTAGCCTGCTGACAGACTGTTTCTTTAGTGCTTGGAGTCATGAGTTCAAATCCCAACTGCTAAGCACCTTTTTTAAAAAGACACATCAACTCATGAGTGATTCAGTTTGAGTCATGTCCTGTGGACCATCAACTCAGCGACTCGGTTTGAGTAATTTCGAGTGGACCAAGCAGGCAAGACAACTTGATGAATCATGCTGAGACTGAACCGAGTTGTTTGTTTCATAATGATTTGATTTCTGGCTTAGTCAAGATTGACTCAGTTGGGTTTTGAGTCAAGTCACCAAGTTTTAGAATTATGCTTTATGGTAGCATATGCTTGGCAATGGATTTCTTATATAATTATCATTATCATTGCCATATCTTTTCTTTCCAAGGTCGCTTTCATGATTGCTTGGCAAAAGTGTCATAATGCCCTCATTTTCCTAGGGCTGAAACCAAATGTTGCCTCACCATTGAATAATGTTCTTATAGTTTATCAAGCTCATTCTATTTGTTGTCCGATCAGTGTGGATTAATCAATCAGAGACGTCCACTTGATTGATGGGAGACCCCCGGATGGGCAAAAGCCGTATCCGTTGGATGATCTTACCATCAGCTTGTGAATGGCGAATAGTACTGCTTCCTACCTTCTTGCAATGTTGAACAACGAAAACTGAGGTACTTGGGCTATGTCCCAGCCAATAGATTTCTTAAGGTTCATATCTGTGGGAGGCAGTTGGCAGTTGGCCGTTAGAGGTCTAGTGGGGCAAAGTATGGGCACTTTAATAGTCAGTCTGTGGTGCAAGGGCATGCATGATCTACCCAGGGTTTCAGTTGGAACAAATGGGCCCAGCAGTAGTTCATCTGGGCCGTTCTTCTGCTATGACCATATTGGTTATATTACTGGGCTTGTCTGTCTCTTTGCAGACCACAAACTGAAAAGTTAGGATTGTCCTGGTGAGGACATTTTTTTTAGGGGGGCATGGGCTGTTAAAAGTGGGACCCAACAAGTTGACGGTTGGATCATTGAACTATATGGGCTACTCTATGTTTGTACTGTCACAGGGCCCCATGGCATGTATCAATTCTCTACTGATGTGTGGTCCACCTGATGATCGAACCAGCCTGATTTTGAAATGAAGAGATTTGATGACTTTACCTAGCGTGGGGTTCTCATTTATTTTCATATTTTTACCCTAACCATCCACTGTTTGGTCTTTATTCCATGGTTAAGTGATATTGATCATTGGCCTGTCATAGATGTGTGATTCTCTGAAAATCTCCTTTGGCCAATCCCATCCATTGAAGGACTGTAAAATAGGCTGTTCGAAAGAGGAAGCAGCAGTCCACATTCAGCTGAAAAGGGCCCAAGATTGGTGGTTAGGGTCTTCCAATCTGAGATATTTTATGGGCACGGTCCATCTGCGATGGGACACATTAGAATAATCATCTGGATCACTGAACCATGGGCCCACTTGCACCCCCAACAGGTTATTATGTTGCTTGAATAGTAAAACCAGTTTAAGCCCCGCCACAATATACAAAATGCTGTCTACACTAACGTGCGCATGGACCCACATATCTGAGTGGACCAGCTGTTCTAAGCGGCATCTCAAAATGAGGGACTCGCCTGGTGATGGAACCATCGTTGCTTCTCTTCCTAAACGTCCATCTATAGCACAAATCGAAAGGTTAAGGTCTTCGTGTCCAGAATGATTTTGGAGCTTGGTCCATCCAGGATGAGATGCAGCAGAACAATGGTCAGAATCCGGATTACTGAACCATGGTCTCACTACTTAAGAGTTGAATTAGGATGGTCGATGACACCCCTTCCAAATGAATGGGTGGGTCCTAACCGTGTCTGGACTGACCCACAACATCTGCCAAGTTGGAAAATCTTTCCCACAAGATTGAATGCAGACCATCTGTTAGGGTCCAAAAGGATCCGGCTGGGTTGGTCTGACGCCTATGAGCTAAAAAGACACGCTCAAGTATATATTGCCCCACTAGAGAGCACCTATCGTCAACCTCAAACAAGGGTCAATAGCGTCAGGTCAGGATGTAAATTATAATGCTGGTAGTTAGGCCATCGCAGCCTAACTTACGTCCCCTGCTTGTGGTAGTTACCAGGCCAGCTTGGCCACTTACGTAACCCCTCCTTGTGGCAGTTATCAGGCCTGCCCTCCCCCCCAAACCCCTACTTGTGGTAGATCTCCTTCTGAGATAGCCGGAAGGTCTGGATCATCATTTAAAAGACTCGGTGACTCAACCCAACTCCTGCCCTTCATCAAGTTGCAACTCGCCCAAGCCAGATCTGAATCAGCCTGACTCACCTGAGTCAGGGGTGCCTTGTGGTATTGAACCAGGTCAGGTCTGACTGAGACTTAAAGAGTCAAATCAGACGAGTAGATCCTAACACCATGCTGGATGACTGATCCATGGGTATGACAAAGGATGACATGTACAAACTTCAAGCAGAAAACTTAGGGCCCGTTTGGCCGGTTGGATTGGAAGGGATTAAATGGTAGTGGAAGGGATTGGATGATAAATCCCAGGAATGGCCCGGCGTGCCAAACAGTGCAGGTGATCTGATCCAAATCCGATGGATCTTCAGACAATCCACTGACAACACCATCATTACCTTTAAATCCCATTCAATCCATCCTAATCCGTTGAAATTAGCCTGCAACGTGTTTGGTTCGTGGGATTGGAAGGGATCGGAAGCTTTAATCACCGGATTGGCTGGGCGTGCCAAACGGACTGGATGTATGAATCCAGGGATATATCAATCCCATGGATCTCAAGACAATCCGCTGACAGCACCATCATTACCTAGAAATCCACGCCATCCACCCTAATACCATTCACTCCCTTCCAATCCACCCGGCCAAACGGGCCGTTAGTGTACTTTGCAGACACTTGGGTCCAAGCAGTGTTCCAAGTATTGGCGTCGCTACAAGTTTCATAGGCCGAGGATATGGAAACAATATCAACATAGCCGATAGCTGGAAATGTGGGGAAGCATGAGGAAAATGATGGAATTTTTGATGAAACCTCAAGAAACACTAAAATACACATTATTATCGAAATCTCACTAAAACACTAGCAATACAAATTAGTCACAACCATGCGCCCAAAAAAAACCTGAAATGATTATTTTTTTTTAATAAACAAATTTTAAGTGGTATTAATATATTGACAATATTATCGAAATCTCACTAAAACACTAGCAATACAAGTGACACCTAAAATTTAGACAGTTGAAAATATTGCCAATATCAATACATTGGAAATACAAGCAACACCTGAAATTTACACCACTGAAAATATTGGTGATACATTGGTGATGCTTAGGGTCCGTTTGGCCGGGCGGATTGGAAAGGATTGGATGGTATTGGAAGGGATTGGAAGTTAAATCCCGGGATTGGCTGGTCGTGCCAAACAAACTGGGTGATCTGATCCCGGGATATATCAATCCCATGGATCTCAAGACAATCCACTGTCAACACCATCATTACCTTTAAATCCCATCCAATCCACCCTAATCCGTTCAAATTTGCCTAAGATGTGTTTGGTTCAAGGGATTGGAAGGGATGGGAAGGTTTAATCCCGGGATTGGCCGGACGTGCCAAACAGACTTGATATAGCAATCCCATGGATCTTGAGACAATCCACTGACAATACCATCATTGCCTTGAAATCCATGCATCCACCCTAATACCATTCAATCCCTTCCAATCCACCCGTCCAAACGGGCCCTTAGTGATACCTGAAATGTTTGATACTACTAGTGTAATTGGTATCTACCAGTGTTATCAGCATCGCTACTAGTGTTATCAGTATTGCTGAGCTAGAGATATGTATAATATTGGAGATATTTCAACAATATCGAAGAGCCACCAAACAATGGGTCGAAAATCATATCAAGAATCCTCACTATGCAAAACAGTTCAATCAAGGTTACTTTCCCACGCTCAAACGGAAAAACGTGACATGCACGGAATTGCTCATCCAGCTGTACACTGATAAGATACCCCGTCTGTAGAACCAGGCGGACATCATCATCATCGGGTAGATAACAGATCCACCAGTGTACAAAATGAACAGCCGAGACTGAATTGACTGTCCAAATTTTATTCACATGTGGGCCACCCGGTGATCAGACAGGCCCGATTTTCTCAGACATGTTATCTATAGAATGGGGGCCGCCTGAAGGAGAAAATGATGTGAATTCCATGAAATTAAAGGTGGAAGCTTCTTAAAATTGTCTAATTCTACACAACCCAAAGAGTGGGAAAAGATAAGTATTCAGGAGAAGATCAGAATGCACACCAATGTCAGTAAAATCCACTCTCAAGAATTTCAGTGCCACTATTTCACATTATGATGCATCGCCTCTTTTCTTCTGCCGGTGGTGCAGCTCCCTGTTGATACCTGTTTGACTCCGTGGGGTTGTATGTGAATTCGGAGGTATCGAGCCCGTACTGTTTTGAGGCAAGGGAATCCAAATCAGAACAAGAATAATGATAAGGATTGAAATATGCAAGAACCCAACAATTTCAAGTGGAGAGAGGACAAGCCAATTGCACCTTTTCCCTCATCCGTGTACTCCATGCGTCGTTCCTGCTTGGACGCTGATCTAGGCCCCCAGCTACCGGCACCCCAGTTGTTGGAGCACCTTGCCTGTTTATCAATGGCTGACGGACATTGGCCCTTGGGGCACTGTACTCATCATCACTGTCATAGTCTGCTGGCCTGTTGGCTGCCCTTACAATAAGAGCTAACAAGAATGTTAACGCCTGCATGCAATGAAAAAGTGATACAAATCATTAGCAGCAGGAAATGATATTGTGCATCCATGAAACAATCTAATGCATGCACATGAATTTATGTTACAACTACAAGCATGTCATGGCATCATTTATTGAGCCATTTGTAAGAAAACTTGCAAGAAGCATGCATTTGTAGGTGTTCAATCATTATTTTTCTTTATGGAGATGTTAAATCATCAGTTTGTCATTGGAAGCGATCACATTCAGGAAAAACAATAAACTAAAACTACAGTTTAGGGCCTTTAGGCATTGGTCTGCTACATTGATAATCTAGTTTAGAGTTGTGATTAAAAAAAGAAGAAGAAGGTGATCATGAATTGTGATGAGGAAGTGGATATCTGTCAGGAGTACCTCCAAAACAACAGCTCCTAGAGCGACCCATTTGACTATTTTCCAGTTCTTCTCCAAGAAACTGTAGATCAAGTCAAAATCTCCAGTTTTGTCAATTGGAATTGTCTGCAAGGGGAATTAATCATTAGACAAATGTTCTTAAAAGGAGAAAAAAGAGGGATAATCTGCCACCTGACAAAATAACACCCACCTCTTTCCAGCTGTGGTCAAAGAATATGAAAGCTGCACATCCTAGCTCTGCTAAGATCAACAAGATCACCAGTACAGAATACTGTGGTTGGTTTAAGGAAACCTTTCATCACAAAGAACTAAATAAATGCAGCCAATGCATGCAACTCAAGATGTGTTGGCACAACCAAGAAATAATACTAAATAGGAAAATGCTCTAGATATTTTTTTGAATGGTAAAATATGCCTTTAGATTATGAAGTGAAATAACAAAATTACTCCTTTTATGTTCGATGGGATGGTATACAATGCTCACAGAAGCACAAATTTACATGCCTTCACTTTTAATCCCACACATGTGGCATAAATCATTGACCACATTTTAGTGATTTTTAGCCTATTTTTAAATGGTGAGGATTGGCCAATTATTGTAATTTTTGGTTCATGAGTCATTCATGGTTGCAACTGATGAACGAATGGTTCGGATCATCATACACAATTTTATGCTTAGGGGGTGCCAGATCTGTTTTCCATAATTCCTACATGTCATTGTTAACATGGTTTTGCTCAAAAAGGACCACACAACTCTCAAAAGTTCTAGAATAGTCTGAATAAATTAAACAAATTCAATATTTAACAGTGTGCAAAATCTGATACAAACTAACGGTTCTTTAACTTAAAAACTGGAACTTTTCTATAGGTTCATGTAGAACAGGAACTTTACAAGCAGGAATCTTGTTCTTTATAATGACAAAAGAGTATCATTGATTAATTCTTAAACTGATATTCTTTCTAGTCTGTGGTTTACTACGGCAAAAGACCCAGCTCCAGAAAATCTAACTCTGTTTGACACTGATGAACAACTCAGAAGTATTTCAGTTGCCATGGAAAATCAAGTGGATAAATTATCAGGAGAGAAATCAAGTTACAAAATTGATCCTAGAAGTCAAGAGTCATTTCAAATTTCTACCAGGAATCAAGAGTCACCCATATTATTGAACAAATTCAAAAAGAAAAATGTCTTGTAAATCAGGATACACAGGTCAGGCAGCATCCATTCCTAGTTACTGCTCCAATACAACCAAAACAAGATATGACAAAGAGAATAACTCCAACGCCGATAAATAAGTAAATGAACCTGCAAAACATCATTGTATTGTGATAATATTAACTTATGTACAGTAAAAGGTGAGTGCAGATTACACCAAATCAACCCAAGCTGTAAATTTACTGGCTCCATGGGCACACCCTTGCAACAAAATGTGTGAAAGTCGAGAAATTAAAAGTAAAGGAAAACATCAGCTTTTCTCAATTACATATTCATCAATGCTCGGACCACCTTCTGCAACCAATCATGTCTGGTTCACATTTTATTCACAACACCATTTCCAGTCAGAACAACCCAGAAACTGACCCAACAACAAGGTACAACAAAAAGGTGAAGAGACAGAAGAACAAAGATGAAGAATTACTATATGAAGGTATGGGGCCTTCTCCATAATATCCTCCAAACAGAAAACTCAAATTATTAACATTTCTCTATCTAACTATGATTTTTTTTTTCTTTTTCTTTTTCCCTTTCTTTTTACCCTTCAAAAAGAAAATTATGAATTTTTTTTTTTTAAAATTCTTTTATTATGAATACAATCCAATCATAATATCGCATATCAAGATCACTCTGTTGTTTACAATATAACCACATAAGTTTTCTACAAAGCAAGGTCTTAAATTTGGTTCTCTTAGTTAATTGACAGCGACCGAAACTGAAACAACTGAAATTTCAGTTTATGTCAAATGTATCTTTCGCATTTTCTTTCTTTCTTTTTCTTTTTTAATTAAAATAAACTGAAATGACTAAAATTCAGCTTTAATATAGCTTCTATCAGTAAAAATAATTTGACCAATCCACCAAACACAATTTTGGATCAAAATCACTGAAGTTTCAACTGAAAGTGCCACAAATCTCTGTAGAAATTTTGGTTTTTCAATGTGAGTAACAATTTCTGCCAAGATTACCAAAGTACCAAGGACAGAAGTTCAGGTCTTCAGTTTAGTTAGGCCAAAGTATTTATTGCATGAAAAAAAACCCGTATTTGTTTCGGAAGGAATTTTATAATAATGATGGCCCCATCTTTGTGCAGTGTATGCGGGTTCTCAAGTCTGAAAAGTGACACCCGTGGTTTAGTAGTCCAGACCCCTGGCCTGTTGTGTCCTACAGCGAATGGACTATACCTCAAAAATCTCCTAAAAGACAACCTCAACCTTTCGATTTGTAGCCTGATAGACAATTTAGATGAGATAAAACAATGGTCTACATTCAACTGAAAAATATTCTAGCAGTGGTTACTAGGATCTTCCATCTGGAAAAGCATCGACAGATGCTCCATCCAAGGTGGGACTCGAAAGACCAATGGTCTAGATTAACGACACCATGCACCCAACTTATCAGAACTGAAAACCCATGCATACAGTGCAAAAATGTAGGCCACGTCATATATTCCTCTTCATTTCGATAGGGTTTTGCTGCTGAAACAAACTGAACTTCAATCCAAATTTCATCTGAAATGAAAAACATGTATCAAAGGATTCTGCCTGTCCCTGTATAAAAAGTTCATATTCCAGATGAATGGGGAAGCAGATAGTGAATATATGCTTGTGCTGTATCCAAGAGGCAGAGACGGTAAACCACCTCCTGGTGCAATGCCCTTTCATCTCTCAAATTTGGGCCAACTTCAGCCAGCGATTCAGGATCAATTGGTGCATCCCAGATTCAGCCCTCAACATGCTATCATCTTGGCAAGGATTCAATCTTGGAAAAATCAGAACCATTATTTGGAGAATGGCAATCTTAGCAATCTGGTGGTGTGTTTGGGAAGAGAGAAACGAAAGATGTTTTAACGATAAATCGTCCTGTTATCACGGTCGGTTCCAGGGCCAAAAGGCTCCTGATCGAATGGGCTGTAATATCAAAGGGTTTGGAGAGTGATCTTAGGGCCTATTTGGATGCCTGTAACTTTTTTAAGTTGTAAGAAAGTTACATGTAACTTACTTACACCTGTAAGTAAGTTACAAGCAGTGTTCGAAATATTGGTATCGCACAATGTATCACATCCTTAGGATACAGATACGTATCGGTTATCGCATGGGATATATCGTTTGTATCGCATAATTTATCGCACTTTTGGGAAACATGGGGAAACATTAGGATAATTGTTGATTTTTTCAATGAAACTTCAGAGATTATTTAAAAAGACCCTAATACACACTTTTAAATCATAAAATCTCAAAAAAGAAATGGACATAATAGGTTTCGTTTGTATATTGTACTAAGATATGTGCTGTTTGATTGAACTATGACAACTATATTCAGTATCCACCCCATCCATCCGTTTTTTCATATCATTTTAGGACATTATTAAAAAAAAAATGAAGCAGATCCAATAATCAAGTGGACCATACCATAGGAAACAATGATGATTGACCATTAGTGGGCCACAAAAGGTTAGATCAAGCTGATAATTGTTTTTTCTCTTCATTCAAACTTATGTGAAGTTATCAATAAATTAAGTGCCTAATAAATATAGGGAAAATCAAGTTGCACCGTAAAAAGTTTTTAATGGTACCGTGTTCAACCACCATTGTTTCCTTGAGTATAGTCCACTTGAGACGAAAAATAAGATAGATCTAACGATCAAGTGGACCACACTGAAAAAAGTAAGGGGGGGATTAAACGTCTGCCATTGAAACCCTTTAGGGGTTCACGGAAGTTTTGGATCAATATAAAATTTGTTTTTCCTCTTAATTCATGTTTTTGTGACTTTATGAACAGATTGGATGGAAAATAAACGTTATAGTGGGCCCTACAAAATGACTCTTGCATTTAATCCCACTGACATTTAATGCTTAGTGCATTTTAATGCAACCAAGCTTATTATTTGGTGTGGTTCACTTGAGCGTTGGATATGCCTCATTTTCGTATTCATACCTTAAAATAATATGAGAAAAGGGATTGACGATTTGGATGTACAAATACATCACGGTGGGCCCGACCACAGACCTGCTCGTTCGGAGCTAGGGACGGGCGGGGTAGTACGCAATCCGCATCCTCATGTGGTACACCAGCCAATCCGCTTCTTTTTGAACCAGATTTTAAGTTATATGGGCCCACAATAATATATTTATTATATCCACACCATTCAACCATTTGGAGAGATTATTTTAGATCATAAGCCAAAAAATAATTAATATCCAAAGCTCAAGTGGACCACACCACAAATAGCAGTGGGACAGTGATTCTCACTATTAAAACATTCGTAGGGCCCACCATGACTTTTATTTTCCATCCAATCTGTTCACGAGGTCACAAAGACCTGGATGAAGAGGAAAAATAAATATCGTATTTATCCAAACTTGACCTCAAAAGGGTTTCAATGGTAAACGTTCAATCTCCCACTGTTGTCTGTTGTTTGCAGTGTGGTCCACTTGTTCTCTGGATCTGTCTTATTTTTCGGCTCAAGCCTTACGACGAGCTCGCCAAATGGAAGAACGGTTTGGATATAACGCATGCCTTATGATGGGACCCACAACACTTGATGACGTCAACACTCGGTGGTGTGCGGTACACCACCCAACCCAAAATCACTTACAGAGGGCTCGGACGCTCTTGTTTTTCGACGCAGAGAACCCTAAAATCTCGCCCAAATCCAGGAAATTTCAGATCTCACGATGATTTCTCGACATTTCGGAGAGGATTTCTCCGGATTTCGCTTGGATTTCTTCGGACGTCGACAGATTTCTCTCATGTGACCCAGAAATGTCGACCACGGCCTGATTCCTTGTCGGAATTTCCGAGAAAAAGGGGAAGTTGAAGAAAATTTGTAGAAAATCCTACTTACCTGTCGAGTAGCCCACCTCCAGCCAGGTACGCTTCGATTTCTTTATTTTTTTTCTAATTCAATTTTTTTTTTAAAATTCTCCACAAGCCGGATCTGATTTTCTGTCTGTGCGTTTGTCTCTGACGATAATGGAGAGGAAATCTTGCCATATCGTCGATATTGGGATTTTGAATTTTTTGGTATCTTCCGGTGGTTATCAGGGGTGTATCGTCTCGCAGTGGTGCGATACCGATAATATCGGCCGATAGTATCGATATTTCGAACACTGGTTACAGGTAATCCTGTTTGAATGTAAGTTGTAACTTACTTACAGGTAACTTTGTTTTTGTGTTTGGATAACTGTAACTTTGTTACAGGTAATAAGTTGGATATTCACACTAGATAGAGTTGAAATAGGGAATCGTTGAAAAATCAGATTGACACATAAAAAAGATGGGATAAAATTATTCCATTATATTAAGCTCATGTAAATGAATAGTTTGGCCGATTCTTAGGCTAAACTAATCAACAGGTGGGCCATAAAAGTGGGCCCATGTTTTCAAAATGCTAGTAATGTGGGCAAAAAACTTGAGCTGCATGTGTGTTTGACATCCTAGCTGACCATTAGAAGGGTCCACTGTGTCCAATGACTAGCCCATAAAATTAGAATGGTCTAGTTATCAGAAGGCCAACTTGTACATTGAACGTGGACCACTGAAACAATCCATCTGCCGAGTAAAATGGCCTATGTTTGGGCTAATACATCTACATAAGGGCGCCCGCTTGATGCACGGCTTGGTTCTCCCATGCATGACAGGTTGGCATGTATGGCTGCATGTGTGGGATTAGCAAAGCTCAGGGTAACGATTTCATTAACAAAGGAGACTAGCCAAATACAACAAGTATAACCATAAACTAGCAGTGACTTGATTTGCAAATTTTTTAAATGATGCTATCACTATAAGCCATGAAGGCTATGTGACGTGTTATGTGGGTCCACTATGATGTATTTGTTTCATCCACACCATCTATCCATTATTCCATATCATTTTAAGTCATCAGCCTAAAAATAAGGTACATCAAAATTTCGGGTGGACCACATCACTGGAAACAATGTTGATTGAAAACCCACCATTAAAAACTTTTGGTGGGCCACCAATGTTTTCGATCAAACTGATATTTGTTTTGTTCCCTTCATCCAAGTCTTTATGACCTAATCAACAGCTTGGATGTGAAACAAACATTACAGTGGGCCCTAGTAGTTTTTTAATGGTGTACTTTCAATCATTATTGTTTTCGGTGTTGTGGTCCACCTGAGATTTAAATATCCTTCCTTTTGGAATCAAGCCCTAAAACGATGCAAAAGAATGGATGGACGGCATGGATAAAACAAATACAATATGGTGGGCCCCACAGATCATCAGCCATTATCCACGCCACCTCACCAAGCTGCGTCCATCAACACAGAAGCAAAAAAAAAAAAAAAAAAAAAAGGAAAGAAAGGAAAGAAAGGAAAAGAGAGAAAAAGGGTTTCCTACCTTGCGGAAGCTCGATGGGAGAGGGAGAAGTAGACTGAGAGAGGGAGAAGGAGACTTGAGAGAGGGACACTTCTTCAATGCATGTGCGATTCTTCCCAACGATTTTCATTTCAAAAATTTCAACCGTTACCTGTATCAAAGATACAAGTAACTTGAAAAACGACTCAAGCGCCTGTAAGATTTTCGCCTCTTTCTCATGTAAGAAAGTCACAGGTTGAGAGAAAGTTACCTGTGACTTTCCTCCCCCAAACACCAACTGTAACAAAGTCACCTGTAACTTTGTTACATTTTAGAAAAGTTACAGGCATCCAAACAGGCCCTTAGTTTCCTAGGCTTTTAGCTGTTGTCTGCCTCCTCAGCAGACTTGTTTTTCTTTCTGTTTTTTGTATTCTCTCCTTTCTTCTTTAATATATTTCGCCGTTGCCTTTAAAAAAATAAATTATTATCAATCAGCTCAGAACCTCAGATTCGATGCATTAAGCTAATCTGCATTCGATCTAATGGTGTTCAAGGTTTTAAATCGGTGTATCGGGTATCATATCGTTCACCACGGGTAAAGCTCCGTGTTGCCCCTGTATCAGGCTGTTTCGGGCTGTTACAGGCAGATACAGCCATATTGGTCATGGGTGATACCGGTATGAATCAGGTGATACATAGTGATTTCGAAGAATATACTTTAAACCTTGATAGCCCCTAACCGAACGTAAGAAAATCAGAACTAACATCAGTCAAATTTCATCTACGAAAGACAGTAATCACATCATCTCAAAGATACAGTAATCACATCATCTCAAAGATTCATCTACAAGTGACGGAAGAAATAGTCATACCAAGCTCTCGGAAGCTTGTCGAGAATACTCGTCGATAGAGATGCGACCAGCAGCATCGGCCGACCGAGAGTTATAAATTCAAGATCCTCTGCACCCACGGGCGAGACTGGATCGACATCAGAATACTTCTTCCATTCGACCAACAAGTAGATCCCGTAACCCACCATTGCCAATCCGCTGACTGTAAGCAGGAAATTCAGAAGCTTCAAGAGGCATTCCAAGCACCCTCTGCACGCCATCCTTTCGAATTCCGAAATCCACTAAAACTGCACACGCAGAATTTGAGTTCCTCCCTATTTCAATAACCTTACAGACCGCTGGACGAAATCCGCATATGCAGAAACCCCAGAAAAATGAGAATTCGGGTTTTGGTATGGAACACGGAATCTGATGAAATTGAAATAAAATCCTACTTCCTATTCGTAAGGATAGTCCAAATAGAGAAAAAATGCGACAGATATTTCAGGATTTTGTGATTTATAGGGTTTTGAACGAATCGAGAAATCGACAGACGAAAATTGCACGATTTTTTTTCCTTTTTTCTGCAGATATTCGTTTCATATCATCGCATAAAAAGAGAGAAATCGCGATTTTTTTTCAGAAAATGGAAATTTAAATAGAAAAATCAGAAAATTCGAAGAAATTACCAGAGGTTTTGACGATCGGAAATTCGGAGGCCTGCAAAAGCAGCTGAGGACGAGAGACAGAGAGGCTTCTGCCTTTTGCGGGAAAGGAAGTGGAAAGCCAGATGTATTCGACACGTGGCAGAGATGAGAGGGTAAGTGGAGATGGACGGTTGATATTGAAGAAAATTGATGGAGGACGGTGGGAAAGAAAGTACCAGAATCGTCCACCTGTTTTACGCAGCTCCGTAAAACATCCAATCTCTGTGGGGATCACCGTTTTTTTTTGTGTGTAAATCCACTCCGTCCATAAGGTGAGAAACATTATTCTAACCGCACATACAGACGATCCGAATGATTAAAAACTCTAATTGGACACACCAAGGGAACAATATAAAATAGCTCCTAAAACTTCTAAGTTCATATGCTGTGGCCCACCTGATATTTTTATTAGACTGAATTTAGAATTTTCACTTTATCCCCTTGAGTACGCATGATTAGAGGCTTTGATTAAAGAGATACATCATAACGGACCACACAAAAACCTACGGTTGGATTCCGTCCCCATTTTTTTTCCCTTTGGTGTAGCCCATGTGAGTTTTGGATCTTGCTGAATTTTCTACCCAGCTCCTAGAATCAAGTAAAAAACCTGATGAACGGAATGGATTTCAAATACAAACATGATGGATCCCACGTGCTTGGGTGTTGTACGCGCTGCATAAAACCGGTGTTGCAGAGGATTCCGTTCCAGGAGGGGAAGGGCCTCTTGTAGATAAACATGATCGGCCTACGGCAACCGTGAGCAGAGAGGGACATTCCAATTCTCTGTTAAATTACATAAATCTCCTCGTTTCAAGCGCATGAATTGTGACGTACAGGAACTTCCTGTAAGCAGAAGCTATGTGGGCCCCAACGTGATGTTCATGTAAAATCCACTCCGTACATCAGTTTTTACAGCTCATTTAAAATGAGGTGTATCCAAAAATAAGTGGGACACAACACAGGAAGCAGTGGGGACTGAACAACCACCGTTGAAACCTACGGAATTTCTACATCAGGATAATACTTATGTTTTCTGTTCATCCCTTTAGGAATAACCTTATTAACGGTTTGGATGGCATATAAAAATCATGGTGAGTACGGGAGAAGGTTTCAACGGTGGGTACTTTCATAGTACTGTGGCCCACGTGAGGGGGAGAAGAAAGTTGCGTACTCTTACAGAAAGCCCCAAATGTGCGCATTATCCGAGGGTATTGAGGTCATTTTGGTACCTCATTTCCGTCGTTTAAAAAATCCCAGGGCGGTTTGATTGTATGCAGCCTACAGGTATGCCAGAATAGATCCCCACGTGTTGCTATGCAACGCGTCTGGATTATGGAGCAGTTGGACGAGTTGAATGAAGTTGTAGATTACAATGTTCCGTGCTTTTGTTTTTCTATGACAGTTTTCTTGACCGTTGGTTTTTTGTCCATTGATTCCGAAGTCTAGGATTTTCTAATCTTGAAATTTTCTGAGGTAGCCACCTTTATCCTTTTTATTTCGTCGGATCATCTGTTTGGATCACTGAAGTGATAACACATCCGGCAACTATTGTTATAACGTATCATTTGAGCAATACATCGGGATGTATTCCAGCAAACTTATTTAAGAGTTTTTACACTGTGCTACTTGTGAATTTTAAAATTACTCACAACTCCCTCTTAAAAATAAAATTATATTTACCTCCATTTCTTGTGCGTTTATTATTGAATGCTTCGTTCCTATTGCGGTTGTGTTGTACAGACGCTCATTTTCAAGTCTAGGCCATTCACAGGGTAGGCCATGCAATGACAGACCTGTATGGTCAAATCCTAAGCTTGCACCAGGGGTGGGTATTTAGCCTGTAGTTTTTCGTGTTAGTCGTGGACAAGCAAATGGGGCATTTGCAAAATTAGCTTCCATGGCATATTTTTTGGTAGATGGCATGGTTTTAATTGACAAGGCGAATAAGAGCATAAATGCAAAGCTAGGTTTGTGGAAAAGAATATTATGATTTAAAGAATTTGAATTTAAAATTAGTTATAACTAAAATGGAATATATAAAGTCAATTTTAACAACAATAAGAGTGAGAATAAAGAATTAATAACAACATATTTAAAAAATTCTTAAAATTACTAATTTCAATGCAATGGATGATAATTCATGAGAGTGGAGAGATTGAGAAGGACATTGCCTACAAAATTCAAGAGTAGAAGAAATGGAGATGTGCCTTAGGAGTTTTATATGATTGTTGTGTATCCATCAAATTGAAAGTGATTTTTTTTTTTTTTTGGTATGGCTATAAGACTAGCCATGCTTTGTGGGACAAAATGTTGACGGATTAAGGAACAACATGTCCATATGATGAGATTGCAATGAAGACACACTTGTTGTCGTGCCTTATCAGTGGACTCTTTAGAGTTTCAACATGAGGTCACAGGTTTGAGCATTCCTGGGTCCTTACTCTTACCCGGGTGGTGGTAGACTCCCTGGAGTTTCAACACCGGGTCAAGGGTTCAAGTACCCACGGCGGTGAAATCCCACGGCGTGCGCATGTGGGGTGTGTGTGCATGTGTGCGTGTGTGGGGTGTGTGTGTGTGTAAAAAAAAAAAAAAAAAAAGGAGGTTCGAGCATTCCTTGTGGCGCGCGTGCACAAGAGTGTGGGGTGTGTCCGCGTGTGTGAGTATGTGTGTGTGTGTGTATGTGGAGGATTTAGGAGTAGCACTGATAGATGACAAGACAAGAAAAACTAGACTTGGATGGTCTAGTCATGTGCAACAAGACCAAGAACTATGCTGTTAACCCATATGGTTTAATTAAAGTTATGACCTAGATAAAGTGGAATGGTGGAGAAGGATTTGTGTTGCCGAACCTAATTAGTTAGAATAAGGCTTAAATTAGTTAGGATAGGGCTTAGATAATGATGGTGACACATAAATGTAGAAATTGATGCTTCAACAATGATAACGGTCTACATTCAATGTACTTATGTTGTGTGCTTGATGATTGACCACCTTGATTTTTAGGGCAAGATTATGTACTTTAGAATTTGTTTTGTGAAACTCTTGGGGTTATTTGCTTTTTAATTCATAGGGTAAATATGGTGTAAATGGGCAATTATTATTAACCCTTGTATTTACGTTCGACAGTGATCCCTTGACACTGACTTGATGTTAATAGTGTGCTAAAACTAAGAAAATGAAGATTTTTTCCACTAAAATCCATGGGGCCTATTATTATGCATGTGGTTGATTCATACCGTCCATTTGTTATTTCCTCTCATTTTAGGGCATGAGCAGATCCAAAGCTCAAGTGGACCACACCACATGAAACAGGGGAAATTGAACATTTACTATTCATTTCTTCTTTGAGGCCACAAAGGCTTTAGATCAAGCTTATTTTTGTGTTTTCCATTTGTATATGTCTGTGTGACAATATGAATGGGTTGGATGGCAGGTACACATCCCTATGGCTCTAGGCTCATTTTAACTTTCAATAGTAAGCATTTAATTCTTCCCATTTCTTGTGGTGTGGTCCACTTGAGCCTTGCATTTGACTCTTTTTTGGCTCATGCCCTAAAATGAGCACTCAAAACACATGAACATCGTAGATCTCAGACACATGCATAATAATGGCCCCCACAAAATTTACCACAAAATTTTTTACTTAAGAAGTTGTTGTCCCACGGTCTTTGAGGTCAAATTACATCTTCAAATCCTCTTTTCCAATAATCTATAAAAAGTAATAATTACTTATTTACAGTTAATGTATGGTGTATTTTGAAAAACAAACATGCCCTTAAATTCCACATGTTTATCAAGCTGACACATTTTCATGTTTTGACCCCAGAAGATTGGCCATCTGCCGATAACTTTTCCATAATCTATGGGTATAATGCATGTCATTGATATAGGCGTGCAAGAACTGAGTCATTCTTAGGTGAAGTCCACCATGAACACAGATTATTTTCCTATGTGGAATGGTTTTCTGGTACCCTTTATACGTAGATTTCTAGTGGACATCAGGAGTACTTGCGATGGTGACTTGGAGAGTCATGTGTCTATTGACAGGAGACACTTCTGTATATATATTTTTTTATTTTTTTAAATTTAAACCAAAAGATTATTATAATTTAATTACGACGATAAGTTAAAATCAGTCAACGCCCTTCACCATCACCTTACCTAACTGCCATCTCAACCATATCATATAAATCTTTCTTTAAAAAATGTATCATATAAATCATAAAAGTAATTTTTTTTTTAATATTTAAAATTTTAGTGGAAAAGTAAAATAACAAAATTTCATATCTTTAAAATATACTCTCCAATTATTTTCTATTTTAAAAGTATATAATAGTAGATGTTGGTATATCAAACATGGACGACATATGCAGGACACAAGTTGTATGCAATCCACCTACTACTTGTCAGGTCACATGTCCACCTGTCGTGGAACATGAATTGGACACAATTCACCTACTGTAGGAAGCTACGTAGACAGAAGATAGTGGGACCCAACGAGATGTCTGTAAGAAATTCATCTATCCATTAGTTTTTCTATCTCATGTTAAGACGTGATTTAAAAAATGAGCCAAATCTAAAGCTTAAGTGGACCACACTGAAAACAGTGGGAATGAAACACAATATCAAAACCTTTAGTGGGGACACAAAAGCTTTGGATTAGGTTAATATTTTTGTTTGCAATTCATATCAATTAGAATGACGTGATTAATGGTTTGGATGACATATAAATATCATGATGGACCTCAAAGGGTTACATTGGTGAGCATTTCCATCCCCATAGTTTCTCATAATGGGTCCACTTAAAGCTTCAGATCAGACTTGTTTTTTGAATATGCAGCTGGAGGAAACCGAAGAATGGGGTGAATTTCTCACGGACATCTAAGCAAACCCTTGTAAGTTGTTACCGTGAGGGGCACCGCAACTTGGGTCTGCACATGTGGCACGCTGTAAAAACTTCCCAGCTCATCTTAAGGGGGGTGTTTGGCACATGGTATTAGATGAAATTAGGTGGGATGAAATTGCATTGGTCCGTGCAAATTCCATGACATGTCTAAGGAGTTGGGAAAGCTTGGGATTATGTGGGATAGAATTGCTTTTAATCCATGTGGGATTTCCGTGGTACTTTTGTAAACCAATAATAAGAGATGTTCCAATGCATGTGAAATTCAGTAAAAAATGGTGTTGCCGTCAACAAGATCATCAGATCCTACTATAATGTATGAGTTATATCTACACCATACATCCATTTTTCAAGATCTTTTTAGAAAATTAAACAAAAAAAGGTAAATCCAACACTCAAGTGAACCACACTATAGAAACTAATGGGGATTGAAGGGCAACCATTTAAAACTTCTTGATGGCTACAAAAGTTTTGGGTCTGACGTTATGAACAGGTTGGAAGGAAAATAGACATTACAGTGTGCTCTGGAAGGTTTCAATAGTGGGTGTCATTGTCCCCACCGCTTTCCACGGTGTAGTCCATGTGAGCCTTAGATTTGCCTCATTTTTTAGCCCATGTCATGAAACAACCTCGTAGAATGAATGGATGGTGAATATATAAGATATACATTATGAGAGGTTTATAATAATTGTTAAAGTGGATCATAACAACACTAGAAAAGTTAGGTTTATAATAATTGTTAGCGTCGCAATGACACTAGAAAAGTTGGTTGCTCATAATTTCTCCCAACAAAGTAGTTATGGGGATGATGAATTTTCATTGCATTCATGTCTCAATGTAAACATAACGTACAATGGAATGCAATGTCGTTTCAAACCAGGGATTTTCAAGACAATTTCTAACCTTGGGAAATCATTGTACTAAAGTAACTCTATCCCACCTAATTATGGTTAAATCCGTGCACCAAACACTCTTTTAATGTTTATTTGTAGGGGTATCAATGGGTCAGGCTCAGGCCTGAAAAAACATAAATATGAGTAGGGCCAGCTGATGGCTCAAATTGAAACAGTTCAAAATCCGGACTGAGACTTATCCCAGCCCCGGCCATTGACAGCCCTATTTATTTTCCTTCCAACCAGTCGATTAGGTCACACAAATTTAATCAAAGGAAAACACAAACATCCGCTGTAACCAAAACTTTTGTGCTTCCATGAAGTTTTCAATGGTGAGCATTCAATCACTACTGTTTCCTGTAGTGCAGTTCACATGAGACTTACATATACCTACTTTTGAACTCATGCTTTAAAATTATCTAAGAAAATGGATGAACAATGGAGATAAAACACATACACAACGGTGGATCTCAAAGAGCATGGATCTCAAAGAGCACCATCTAAGGAGACGGATTGGCTACTCCCCTTGACACCAGCCCCGTGGCTGATGGTCGGTCCTCTGTGGGCCCCACTATGATGTATGTGTTTCATCCATTCCGTTCATCAATTTTTAAAGATCATTTTAGGGCTTTATGCAAAAAACGATAGGGATAAAATCTTAGGTTGATCACACCACAGGAAAAAATAATGATTGGATATCCACCATTAAATTCCTCCTAAGGCCCACTGTACTGTTTATTTGACATCCAATCTGTTGATTAGGTCATAAAGACCCAGATGAAGGGAAAAAACAAATATCAGCTTGACCCAAAACTTTTATGGCCCCCAAAACGTTTTTAATGGTCAACTTTCATTCAACAATGTTTCCCGTAATGTGGTCCACTTGAGATTGAGATATACCTCATTTTTTCTTTCATATAATAAAATGATCTATAAAAATAGATAGACGGAATGGATGAAACACATAAATCATGGTGGGGCCCACAGAGCACCGAGTAGACAGTCCGTTTCCACCGTCTAATAGCTACTGGTTATTGACAGCGTGGGTAGGATCCGCGTCCCTCTCTCTGCCAGCACAACGTGGGTTTAATGATTAAGGTGCATGTCGATCAGTGGGCCGAGTTTTGCTTTGCTGGAAAGGAAGGCTCGCACTTTTAGTCTTTAGGCAACACGGTCTGGGACCTGACCACAGCACCTAACGTTCAAAAACATCAGCTACCTTTCAAATTTCCAAAAGGGAAAATGAAATCAGACACAGCAAGGCGACCCGCGCGATGAAAGATTAAAAGATCAACCCCATCCGACGCGGTCCACCTAAAATTTGTAGCTGCTTCATTTTTAGGAGCATATACTAAAATAATCTGAAAAAACAGATGGACTGCGTGGATATATATTTCATAGATCGAAGTGGGCCCTACGGTCAGGGTCTTAACCACGTAGCTGGTTATGGGTCGCAGCCAAATGGCACTAAAATACTCGATATTCAAGGTATTTGTGTGGCCCCGTTGATGCACAGCCAAGATGGAATTTTAATTTCATGTTGGAGGACGCCTGATGAGTGACATTGATCTCTTGCACGTGTGTCAGAGGGGCGCATGCGCTCAGAATCGCTTCTTCCATCTCTCCTCCCGCGAATCGCCTCGGCATTTCTAAAAGAGAAGAAGAGGATGATTCGAGTCCCGTCCGCGACCGCAATTATTGTATTCCTCCATTTATATACAAACGCAACGAACAACCCGATCTAATCCACGTCTCGAAGCGCCGGTGCGATTCGCGCGTAGAGAGATAGAAGAGCCAGTAACAACTGTCAATGTAAAGTGCGTGATCCAGATCTAGACCATTGATTTTAGTGGGACCAACATGAACATGGCCTGGACCAAAATAGAACTGATCACCTACAGGCAAGGTAACACAAATACAGACATTTGTTTGGGAAATCAGTACCGTGAAAACGCTAGGCATCCCTAGGAAGAACTCACTAAGTGGGCCATACCCGTATGTTGACTCAGACGATTGATTTTAACAGTGTGGCCCACCTGATAAGTGAGAGGGATTTATTTTTGTGCCATGCGATCTCACAGTGGGGCCAGCATTTCATGGTACTGATGTCTGGTAGGGTACTTTGATCAGTTCTCTGGTCCAAACCGGACTCTCCTTAGAAAATGTAGGATCTATATTCAAAGCACATGGGTGGCTTATGTGACGAGTGGATTGGTCTGATTTCTGGGTTAGGTCATGTTCAAGCCGTGAATCATTTGGTAAACGGCTGGGATCTCATGAACACCTGCGGCGTACCACATTGTCATGTGACGCTTGAGTGGGCGAGCATTTCTTTCCCATTTTATTCGTTTCAACTGTCCACGTGGAGTGCATACAAGTCAAACTAAACCGTCCAAATAGTGGGCCCCTCACCCAAGATGGAAATCCATGGACTCTTCAGATGAAAAAATAGTGATGGGTCCCAATTCAGTCAAATGTGTGCTTAGGATCCATCTAAAGCCATTATTTAGACGGCCTGATAACATTATCCAACCGTACGATTGATGAGCGTAGGACGCGGACTGGCTACTTACCCCGCCACCCGCCAATGGCTGATGGTCGGTGCTCTGTGGGCTCCAACATGATTTATATGTTTCATCCATGCCGTCCATCTATTTTTTCATATTAATTTAGGGTATGAAACCAAAAATTAGTTATATATCAATCTCAATTGGACCACATTACAGGAAACAGTTTCGAATGAGTGTCGACCTTTAAAAACCTTTTTGGGCCATAAAAGTTTTGGATCAAGCTGATATTTGTTTTTTCCCTTCATCTTTGCCTGTATGACCTAATTAACAGATTAGATGTCAAATAAACATTACAGTGGGCCTTGGGAGGATTTTAATGGTGGATATCCATTCACTATTGTTTTCCTGTGGTGTGGTCCACTTGAGACTTATATCCCTCTAAATTTTGGTACCAAGCCCTAAAATAATCTTTAAAAATGGATGAATAAAATGGATGAAACACATACATCATGGTGGGGCCCACAGAGCACCGACCATCAGCCACGGGGCTCGTAGCAGGGGGAGTAGCCAATTTTTTCCCCTGAGAGTATGCTTTTGAATGTCTATCTTTGCCACCGTATGTACTTTAAAATATTTCCACCGAATTTAAGGGGTATATACGTGCTTTTGTTTGCACACGCGTATTTGACAGCTCATCCAGACGCCAAACGTGATGCTGGTGTGAAATCCAAGCCGTTCATCAGATGAATCCCACCAAGCCATACATCATATGGATCCCACGATGTAGATACCTTGCCCAACGATCAGATCAGGAAATAGAAACAAATGGGGCGGTCAATCCTTTTGTTTCATGAACCGCAGTATTCCCAAATCAACGGACCGATCTATTTTTTAAAGAGAAATCATCGTTTGGATCACTCCAATGGATGGCTTGGATCTCATCCGAAATTATGGTGATCGTTCATGTTCAAATGAAAAAAAAAAAAAAAAGAAGCCAAATTACCGAAGGATTGAAATAATCCAATCGAGAGCTTTATCTGTTAACTTTCCAACATTCCAAAGTAAGACTCGTTGTATAAACGGTTTGGATCATTCGAAGATGATCCAGATTTAAAAGGCTAAAGTCGTGACGTATGTATTACAATACGTCGCGATGCGTTACCAGTTTGCCAGATATAATTTAGTGGCATTAATTGCAGCCATACGACGTATGTATTACAATACGTCGCGATGCATTACCAGTTTTCCTTTTGCATGCGTCGCGATGCAGGTCTTATGCAGCTGCATGTGCAGCCACGGTCCGTGGATCCGAACCGTCCATCTGCAAGAGCAATGCTGCGGATGGACCATTTTCTAAATGATACGTATATAAAAGTCTTTATAAACAATCAGCGGACTTATTCCCGTTGGAGGTGTGCCGTTGATTGTTTTTGTCTTCAAGCATTCGTGTGAATTCAACGGGTTGATGGCTGGGATCATTCAATCAAAATGATTGTGTTGAAATGACTACTCAAATGATGTTATGATGGTTGCACATGGACCCCATCTAGCAAATAATGGTGGACGACTTTTTGGTTGCCATGCATTCCAGATGAATTCTTGAAAGTGGATTGAATTATGAGACTAGTGCCACCTAAAAAGATTTTTATAAGTTTTAAAAAGCAAATAAAAAATAGATCGACGACGTGAAGTTTTGTCGCCCATGCGTTAAAGTCCATAAGCCATATGCTATTTAAATATAATTGACATATGTACTGACCCCTCTCACGAAGCCTGGTATTCGCGGATACTGGAATAAAGATTGCTTTGCTCCACCATGATGCATGTATGTGTTTTATCTCGGTATCTATCCATTTTTCCAAATTATTTTCCGACACTGGCCTATAAATAAGGTTGATCCAAATCTCATGTGAACCCTCCATAAGAAATAGTGGTGATTGAACTTCTACCATTAAAACCTTTGTAGGGCCCACTATAATATTTATTTGCCATCTAGCTGCTGAGTAAGTTAAAACGTAAGTGTCAGGTTGATCCAAAACTTTTGTAGCCTTGAATGTAAACGTTCAATTTCTACTGTTTCTCATGTAATTCACTTGATATTTGGATCTACCTCTAAAATTGCATTTCAAATGATAAAAGATGCAATGAGAAATAATTATCTAAGACTTTTATTTTAGTAAAACAAATAAGTACATTTTACCACCTTGATAAAAAGAAGAAAAATTTTCTACTTCTCTCACATGTGACATTTTGAAAGGTAAAAACTAAAGAAAAAAAATAGATTTCAAATATTTCGAGGGTTATTTATCAAATGAAGGAGCATAACTTTTGGTTTGTAAAATCATCCTGGTATAGATTCTTTATATAAATTTAAAAAGTGTTTACCACCTAAAGTTACCAATAAAAAATTGGTTGCTATCAAAAGGTAAGGCTCAAGTCTGAAAAGGATGGCTTAGTTTGTTCAGATGCACATGAAGTATGTAGGGTTGCTTGGGTGCTTTTGGTGCACCTTGTGTTTTGCACTTTAGAACATCGCTGCCAGGTTTAAAGAGCCTTAAACATTTTTAAAATATGCCTAGACCCAGATTGAGCTATACGTAAAAATTGATCTGAGTTGTAGCTTGAAGTGGTTTCAATGGGTGGTTTGGCTTGGTTAGTCACCCATCGATGATGGTTTTGAGGATTGTTAGTCATGATTATGCAATGGGCAGATAATCGTTGATCAAATGGTCAAAGCATATGCTAGGATGGAAGATGCTCCGAGCAATGAAAATGGGTCAAGAGGGAAGTTTTGTATATTCTAATGATCGCTTCTTTGCAAATTTTATTTGTTAAGATTTTTGAATTATAATATTCAAAAATCATATTGGACCAAGGGCCCAATTTTTTAACAAAACATAGTAGAATAAGATCAATTGCATTGCATGACTATAAAATCAAAATTTACAACTTGCTTGATCATTGATTTCAATTACCATCAATCAGACATTTAGAACCATAGTTTTTGTTTTATCCAGCACAGGCTCAGTTGTTTTAGTGGTTTGGATTGAGATGAGTATATACAAGTGGACAGTGCTAATTGAGAAATTAGAGCTTTTCATTAGGTGGGACACCCTATATACTCGTGCCTAGAACAATGAGCCACTTCCAGTCAAATAGCTGGAGATGACATAGTGGAGTCCTGAGAGATGTGACATGGTCGAGCCATCTCCCCACAGACTACATGCAGGGCAATGTTCAAATCAGGTCAGTTCATGCCTCTGCATGGATGGCCTATGTATGAAAAAATAAAAAAGTTCATCTTAACCATGGTTATTACAGTTAATCCTCAAATATGCAGCAGGACAAATTATAGAAAATGTAGATGGATAGAATTTTCTTAGGGGTTTTAATTTTAAAATGCAAGCCATCCATTTTGGTGGACCCAATCTATAAAAAACCCCTTCAAGTGTCGTGTGGAGATACTGTGTTGACTTAGTTTTTAAAATTTATATATATAAGCTTTGTTTTGAAAACTTGTTTTACAGAGGCTAACATTTACATATGGTTATCCTTATATAAAGGATTATCTTTATATGACTATTACTTTAGATTTTATTAACAGTGTAGTAAGGATAGCTGTATTGGAACCACGAATTTTATTAATTATATACTTAATTTCCTTTTTTATAAGAAAATTTGAATGAAAATATGTACTTGAATTACTTTATTTTTCACTTCTTAAAAATCTCATTTTGGACATTTAAAGCTAAGGTTAAATATTATGTTTTCACGGAAAAATTAGATAAAGCATAGCTTAATTGAATCCCAAAGGCAGAGTGGTTGAATCCCTTATATAATTGGAATACTTAGACTATCTTAAAGATGTTTTCATATTTTATTCTGTATGCATGGCATATGGCTAGATTAAAGTGGAATGAAACAACTCATCCATTAATACCATTCGCTTATTACTCGCTTCTCTATTTTGGTTTTTTAACATTGTGGGACCTTAAAAATAAATTGATTGAATGATTCAACTACCCGATTTTTCCCATTAAACCTGGACCATTTTTGTTTGGGTTGTACTATCATGATAGCTGGTGGTTGAAATGGATGCGGATTAGATACTGCCAGGTTGAGTAGACCCACCATGCTCTGTGTTGTATTCATATGACCCATTTGGAGAGATTATTTTAAGGCACGAGACAAAGAACAAATTAGATCCAAATCTGGAGCAGACCTCACCACAGAAAACAGTTGGAAGAGTGGCTGCCACCATTGACACTTTCCTAGGGTCCACTATAATATTTATTTGAAATCTAATGTGTTCACGAGTTAAGATAAACATAAAATAAGAGAAAAATAAAATTTCACCTTGATAGAAAACTTTCGTGGCCCTTAGAAAATTTTAATGGTAGGCCTCACTTTCTCTCCTGTTTTCTATAGTAGGGTTCACTTGAGCTTTGTATGTGACTCATTTTTTGGCTAATGCTATATAACAATCTCTCCAAATGAACGAATGGTGTGCATACAACACATACATTATAGTGGGTCCCATAGAAGACGTCACTTCAGTGTCGCTAATCCGAAGTGTCGCTACTCAACCTGACTTTCAGGTTGTGTAGGAGTCCTACTGAAGTGACGTTACCCTATCATGATCTATACATTTTTGGAGAGATCATTTTAGGGCATGATACAAAGAATGAGACGGGGGAGAGTGACGCCCACCGCTGGAACCTTCCGAAGGACCACATAATATTTATTTGATCAAAAACTTTTGTCCCTTACTCTCCGCACTGTTTTCTGTGGTGGGCCCACTCGAGCTTTGGATCTGATTTATTCTTTGGATCATACCCTAACATGATCTCTCCAAATGGATGGACGGTGTGGTTATAAAACCTACGTCATGATCGGGCCCACATAACTCGGTGACGTCACTTCAATCATCAGATGGGTCCCGCCATGCCGTTGACCAAGAACCAATGGACGTTAGACAGGAAAGATCTACCGTGGATTGCGCATGGCCCCAAATCATCACAAATCGATAATCATTGCCATCTGATCAAGGGCATGCATGATAGAATTAGGTAGGCCCACGAATGGCCCACATTGGATGTCGGCAGAGATTAGGTAAGAAGAATTCCCACTGTGTCATTGCTCTTTTGTATCTCCAACCTGAGCATTTACGAATTTTGATTAGACGGAAATTTCAGTTTTATTTATTTATTTATTTATTTTTATATTTGTTTTTCCTACTTGTATCCAATTTTATCTTTTGTTTGAGGTTGCGTTTGGATGCGCTATTCAATCGAATTACGATTTAAAAATAACCCAATTGGAGGGAGTTAGCTCCAAATTGCAATTGTGTTACTTGAAGGGAACATGGATTGATGACTCGTCCGAGTCGACTCGAACTTGGTCTAGATCGAGTCAGTTCGAGTTGCTGAGTCTTCAATCCATGTTCGGGTTGGACTTGAAACTGGAAAGGAATGTTACTACACTAAGAGAAGTAATTCCTTGTTAAAGAAACCTGTTTTCTTTCAACGCCGCATCCAAATGCAGGAATTCTATTTCCCTGAGCTTGAGGTAAATTCATTCTAGTTTGAAATAATCCTCAAATTGTTTATATCTTTGATGTTTTTAGCAGTTTCTCAGTAGGAATGTTTGCTATTGTTCCTCATAGAGTAGACGTGTATTAGCACTTTGTGGTGGTAATTAGAACAGAAAAGCATATCAATACAATGACAATCTGATTTCCACAGAATTTGAAATAAGATAGGTCTTCGAATAGAATGTTTTCTGTAATGGAGATTGCTCTGAATTGAATTCCCACATTTTATTAGTTTTGAATGGCTAGAGCCAATGTACTGAAAGAAACGAGTTTCATAGTCATGCATGATTTCCAATTTCGTCGTTCTTCTGGTCTCATATAAAAAAAACGCTACATTTTCAATGATACTTAATGCTCTACTAAGAGATACAGTGAGATATGATCTTCTCCACCCAAAGCCGACACCCATCTCATGTAGTCAACCCGGGAGATCATGGAAGCTGGCATCAAAATTGAATTGAAGGATCATACCAAATGGTGCTCCACACCACTGGACCAGATGCTATCCAATGCCTTCGTCGTGGTGTCCTGAAATTCTTATATAGGCTTTAAGGTATGCTAGTTGTGTTTTGTGAAGTCGCTAAGCTGTTGAAGTTCTGCGATCTTAAGGCGTACTCCCTTATAAGCTTCGAGAAGGATGAATCCTCTTGTTCAAGTAGGTTCACCGGCGTGTCGTATTCCAGAATCCGCCCTGCTCACATGACATTGATTTTAAATCAAAATCTTGTAGAATCATTGTATATGTGAATTATAGGGCCCAAGGTTTGATTATGCAGGCTGTTGATCCGATGGGTGCTTGAGAAAATCTCCAGGTTGGATGGTCCAAACCCTTCAGCCCTTCATCTATGTTCTATTGATCGTGGGCTATTGCTGTATTTTATTTCTCGAATGTCTGTTTGCAGGTGATAGGTTGAAAGGTTAGGTTCATCCAACCTGGGAGTTTTTGGAGAATCCCGTCCACAGTGGGGCCTATCAAGCCAATGATCTAGATCACAAAACCATGGGCTATAGGTTTGTAGGGAGTCACAGATGCAATGCAAATTCTTTGTACCTTATTAGGGCCGACATGGGCCCAACTATTATAATCGTGCCATGGTGGACCATTAGATAGGAGGGGTCCACTGTGGATGTCGCATGGACCCAATCTCACCACGATTTGGGCGATCAAGTCCATTCAAACAAGGGCCTTCAAAATGGATCTTAAGATCTTAGTATCCATTTTGCATGGCCTTATTGCATGGCTGTAACTATCTAATCATAGTTATCCTTAATTCATGAGTAATCTATGGCAGACTCCTCTTATCCAATGTTCTTTGTTGATCAAAGGTGGGATCACTTGGGTGGGCCCCATACTAGTAAGGTTCAAAGAATTTGAACTGGATCATAGACCTCTAAAGTCTAAATACATAGTAATTTTCATTGCAGAATCGCTTTTAAGATACATACCTTCACTGAGAACAAGAACAAGATCACTATCTATAACCGTGTGGATTCTGTGTGCTATGGTTACCACCGTCCGATCCTTGAACTCCTGACGAATGATCTGCTGTATAACACCGTCGGTTGCCGTGTCTACTGATGCAGTTGCTTCGTCAAGGATGAGAATGCTGCTTCTCTTCAGCAAGGCTCTTCCAAGACAGAACAGCTGCCGCTGGCCAACACTCCAATTCTCTCCGTTTTCAACCACTGTAAGTAAGATAACTATCTATCAGCAACTTTGAACTTAAAAATAGCTAGAGAACTCGATAACTTGTGTCTTTCTATACACTAGAGTATGGTGTGTTATCCATACCCGATGAATCCAGCTTCTTTTCCTTTTCGCGCACCAAATCGCTGAGCTGACATTTATCCAGCGCCTGAATAGTTGTAACAAGCCACCAATGTAAGCAGTCTCATATCAAGATCTTAAAAGAATAAGCTCTTGGGTGCCCAAAATTTCAAATTCTATGATGCAGGTAAGTCAGATTTGGGTGATTTAATTAGAAAATTATAGTTTGTTCTTGTTTGAAAATTAGCGAAATTGATAGATAAGTTGTTTGTTCGTTTGTTTGTTTGTTTGTTTGTTTTTTTTTTTTAAATAACTTTTATGGATGGATTAATTATTCTCATCAGTAAACTTACAGCCTGCTGACTCACAGGATCCCCTGTATGTGGGTCCCATGGTCCAGTGATCAGACCTGCTTATCTAGTGAACCCTCATCGTGGACAAGGGATGTCATGTAAATCACCAAGATCGAACAATGACAACCCTTCCATTAGCTTACGCAAGAAAATATTGCAACTGTCCACATTCAATGGAGAAAATGCAAAATATCAAAGGGTTGTATCCCACTCTGAGCCCCATCAGATCAATGGTTTGGAACTCTGAACCATGGGGTGGGACCCACACGAGGGGGAATCTTGCGTTTCCCTATAATTCCTCTTATCAACTTCTTCGTATCCAATTAGGCATTTACTTGTGCAGTTTTTGCTCACTCTGCAATACTTTTGTAGGCCAATGCCATTGTACATACGTATATACGCATGTATTAACTGTATTAGTTTTGAAATCCAAATGTGCCAATCCTGAGTAACGAGTTTTATTCGATATATATTTGTAGGGAAGCAGTGATTTGAAATTGTTGCGGTGAATCTTGTAGACTTACCTCCCATACTTCAATGTCGGAGTATTCCCCTAATGGGTCGAGGTTTCCTCTCACAGTTCCATCAAACATTGTCGGGTCTTGTGGTATGATGCTGAGTCTTGATCTCAGGTCATGAAGGCCTATCTTGCAGATGTCCACATCATCAATCATGATGCTTCCTTCTGTAGGTTCCACAATGCGGAATAAAGCCTGTATGAGAGTAGATTTCCCGCTTCCGGTCCGTCCTACAACTCCCACCTTCTTCTTTCCCGGAAATGTGCATGTAATATTTTTCAAGACGGACGGCAATTGTTTAGCATACTTGATCTGTAGCATGATCAAACTCATGTTAAATGATATAGAGCATGAATCCTTCATGGAAGGTCACATGATGTAATTTTACGAGTTTGGTTTAGTGCATGTTAGTGTTTAGGTGGAGCCCACCTGATATATGGTTCAGATTCCCACAACTGGATGTGTTTAAAGGCCATACCTGCAAGTTTCTGAAGCATATTGTTCCAATTGTAGGCCAGTTGTTTGGTGGTCTACATTCATCAATCACTAAAGGAGCTTCGCTTTTAATTCTTGTATATTGTAGGATCCTTTCGACGGAAATCATTTTATTCTCCGCGTTGCATATATTCCAGATGACAGAGGCTTGCTGCACGTTCAGATTCAGTCCGTACGTCACCGCTAACCCCGCGATGCCTATATGCCACAAGATTTCTGATCAGATCTGCTGGGATTTTCTCGCATATTGTCAGGAACAATTTCTCAGGGGGATTCTCAAGGGTGTGTTTGGATGCACAACCGAATTTGAATTGTGAACTTTTAGTTAAATCGGGAGGAAATAAGACGTTTCCTTGAACCTGTGTTGTGGGTGTGCCCTGAATTGCTGTTACACTTCTTTCTAGTCCAATTGGAAGGTAATGTAATTGCAATTTAGAGTACAGACACAGAAATTTTAATACTGAGAAATGCAACTACAATTTGGCGGTTTCTGCTTTGTCGAACTAACAATTGCAATTGAATTGAATATTGCATCCAAACACAGACTAAAACTCGTATTTGAAACTCACTTGGGTTAATGATTCCATCAGGGAGGCTCACGAGTAAAACCAACGAAAATGCAAAAACGAAATTGGATAACAGGTTTAGTCTAAAGGAAAGCCATTCCATTGCCGAAACATTGTGGAACCATGGCCTCGAGTGGTTGTCTATACGGCCAAGGTTTGCATAGATGAAACGTTCTTCATGGCCAAACGCCCTGATTGTTGCAGCTCCGGAAAGTGATTCCGCGAAATGGTGAAGGATTGGAGCCCTTTGAATTCCTGATAAGCGGGCCAGCTCTCTGGCGGTTGGTATGTAGTATCGCTGCAATGACCATAATCAAATCTCAGATTGCAGATATTTTGTAATAATCTCCATATCCTAGAACATCAGTATCTTACTTGGTACCATATGCAGATCGCCGTCACGGGAAAGAATATGGCAAAAACTTGCCATGCTACCTGTGACATGACTGCAACAGTCCCCAGAAGCTGTATTATCGAGAAAGCACACCAACCCAATTTGTTCGCCATTTCCAAATCTAGTACACTTTGGTCTGTAGATGCCTGTGAGTAAGACGGTTAAAAGGCTGCATAATTTGAAGTTAGTTCTCTCTCTCTCTCTCTCTCTCTCTCTCTCTCTCACACACACACCCTCATGCATACATGCCATACATTTATGCCATTTGGACACACACATGTGTTGATGTTTGGTAGGCACGGATGTGGAGTGCTAGACATGGTAGGGCGTGTAGATTGAGGTAAACTAGGGGAAGGAAAGGGAAAGTAAAAGTGTGACATAAGCCAATGATTAATTGACATCAATGCTTGGGGAAGGAAACCCTATGCACTTGTTTGCTTTCTTAACAAAAAAAAGTCTTGGAAAATGCTTTTCCTTTGCATAGAAGTCAGATTCTTTGACATGTCCATGGTAATATTTTAAATATTAAATAGTGTATTTGATTTCTATTGTACTGTAATTTTACTTTCAGATGTAACATGTCTTTTTGGGTATTTATACATATACTAACCCTGTTTAAGATCCTTCCAGTCGGTGTAGAATCAAAGAAAGACATCGGCGCATGGAAGATGCTATGAAGCATGTTGGTGAAGAACTTCTGTGAAGTATGAAGGCCGGTTATTGCTATTAGCGTTGCTCGGACCAGCACGCACAGTGAACTTCCAACTGCGAGAAGTATATATACAAGAAAAACAATGCTCATCGACACCGTTGGCGCCGTCCCTGTTGTAGGAGGAGTAGCCCAAGCCATCCAGTAGTTGCTTGCTATCTGTAATATCTGGAAGAGTGACTGCGCTATGATTATGATTGGTGCCAAAGCGCCACCCCGCACTGCAGTCAAGTAAGCCCAGTAAACGTCCTTGCCTATGCTCCCTTTCTCTCTTTCTTCGTCCTGCATTATTCTACCTGATTTATCTGTGATCTCTAGATCAGACTCGTGCCTGGTGCAATTCTCAACTTCAGTTTCCAATGTAGCTTCCGCATCAGATTCATTTTCGTTAGAGGATTCTGTTGTCTTTCTTTTGGATTCGTCGAATGTTCTGCTTGAATTTTCAGCTGTGACAATCGACTCTAGAGCTTGGCTGTGTGCACCAACTAACACCTCGAATCCTATATTCTGTCGTAGAAGCTCTTCGAACTTACCCGCCTGTGTGATCCTTCCATTTTCCATTACCTGTTGAAGAAAAGCTTGTCCTAGTCGGTTTTGTACTCTTCAGTTAGAAAGGTTGTGTTTGGATGCTCAATTGAGCTTATTTTCAATCAGTCAATTCAACGAGTGGGGGAAAAAAGTTCCAGTGGGTCTAGCCCCACTCAACTCATAATAAGGGATCGACGAATGGAATTGCAATTGAGTCCAACGGAGCATCCAAACAAGCTCTTAACTGTTTGATTTTTCCACCTTAGATTCTAAACTGCGATAATTAGAACTTCGAGCCATACAAATGTAGGTTGCAATAGCTTCCCACATTTTACTTCGAGTATTGAACATCATTCTGTTATCCTAAGAGATCGGCGATCAATCAAACAGGTGCAAAGCTAAATACAAGAGATCGTACATACCAGAATGAGGTCTGCTGCTGGAAGAAACTCGACTTGGTGGGTAACATACAGAATAGTCTTGTCCTTTAGAATTCCCATCAGGCAGTCCTGCATAACAAATATCCACCTTAGTGTACACACAACATTCTCTATACTGATGAGATGCCGTGCTCATTTAAAATGCCAAACTGTAGATTTATTGTAAGATCAGTTGGTATTTTTATTTCACCTAAGTTTCGGAGAAACATCAAGTGGAAAGTGGAATGTTTTTTTTTTTTTTGTATGCCAAGTAAGAAGAACCATGTAGAAAATGATGGATAGTTGTAGGCTCCACGATCATGTGTTTTTACATAATTGTAAATTTTCGTTATAAACATAGTATGAAGAAATTATATGGAAGTCGACAAGAAAAGAGAGAAATTAAGGGGTTTAACTGTGCCAATGTGTGTCGGACACCAGACAAGTGCTTGACCTTCTGAAAGTTTAGAACTTACATTCATCAAAACGATTCATGCCAAATGGATGGAAATTGGTTATTTTCCATTTCGTTTTATCATTTGGGTCCTCATGAGAAACTCTTATGTGGATGTAACAAAGAGTTTGGACTGGAACTTGACTCTTATAACCCTGAAATGAACAAAAACAAACTTACTAAAAATAGTAATTTTTAACTTCAAACTCAAGTTTGACCCTTGAAAAGATTGAATTTTGTGAAGCTGTTCGGGTGCCAATGAACCTGGGTTGTTTGGCTAGGATGTAAAGCTCGTTGATAGCTTTTCAACAACTACGCATTCTAATCTGATAACCGGTTGCAAAGTTATGGCCACCATAAGCTATAGTGCACGTTTATGCTGTTTTTGGTTTTTGCCTAAGGCCTTTTTGGCCCGAATTCATGCAATCCAAGGCTCCAGGAGTCATCCATGACCTGTCCTACATCAACTCGTTTGGCTCTTCTTGGGAGTTGCTACAAGTAGCTCATTGATCTACAAGGAGGTTTGTAGAATCAAGCTAGAGTCTCAAGCCCTCCTTAATTTTCAACTTCGATTCTATTTCGAATTCTATTACTTGTTACAGAGCATTTCCATGTTGGAATTGTCTCAAAGAAGAAGAAACCAACCTCAAATAGTTGTCTGCCTGTATGAGCATCCACCGCACTGAAAGGGTCGTCGAGAAGGTATATATCAGCATCTTGGTAAACGGCCCGTGCAATTTGTATCCTCTGTTTTTGGCCACCACTCATGTTAATGCCTCTTTCTCCGATCTCCGTCAGGTCCCCGCTGGAGAAGAGCTCGAAATCCTTAGTCAAGGCACATGCCTGGATCGTTTCATTGTACTTGTCTCTGTCGAACAGGTTTCCAAAGGTGATATTTTCTCGAACATTGCCTGTCAGTATCCACGGGGACTGAGGAACATAAGCTTTGGTGCCACTGATCTTCACGGTTCCTGAAAGTTTCGGTATTTCTCCGAGTATGCATGCGATCAGACTGGATTTTCCCGAACCAACAGTTCCACATACTGCCACTTTCATTCCCCTCCTGATCTTCAACTGCAATCCGCTAAGCGTGGGGTTTCTAGAGTCTGGGTCCCAGCTGAATTCTCCACTATTGATCTCGACTTCAAACTCCGTTTCGTTCCTTGGCACGAACTCAACCGCGTCGGATTGGATTTCATCTTCTTGGAGATACGCCGCGACTCGATCGACTGAAACTTTTGCCTGTGCAAGCACGGACAGTAAGTCTGGGAGATTGAAGATCGGATCCTGTAGCATTCTGAATGTTGCCAGTGCAGATAACACTCTCCCAGCTGTAAGTGGGATGCCCATCAGCATACAAGCACCGAATGTCACCACTGAAATGAACGTGGGTGACCCCCAGAAAATGAATGCTGAGATTGCCGACAGCCGCAGCGATTTCCACAGCCAGTCGGACTCAATCTTCCTCAAGCTTCCGAGCTTGCGGAGGTATCGGGTGTCCCAGGCTTGAAGTTTCAGAGTCTTCATGTTCCTGAGAACCTCCGATGTGGCTTTCATGCGCTCATCTTTTGCTTCCATGATCTTCGACTGCAGTCTTCTCTGTATCTTGGTAATCGGCACGTTGCAGGTCATGACCAACACTGTTGCTGCCAATCCCGCCAGAGACCCGATGCCTAAATTCATGTTGAGAATATATATTGCGAGTGAAATCTGTATCGGCAGCATCCAGATTATGTTCAAGTACCAGATGAAGTCAGTGACCCGTTGGATGTCAACGCTCATGTAGTTGATGATCTCTCCGCTCGTATGGCTTTGCCGCGATTGGCTAGATAGATGTATGCCCTTCTTGTATATGTGGGATATAAGAGCTGCTCTTAGGCGCAGACCCAACTGCCGGGCACCGAAAACCCATTGCCTCTGTGCCACCGTCTCGACCATCTTGGCACTTAGGAATGCAAGGGCCAGAATGTAACCGCCTTGTAAGCTGTTCTGCTTCTTCTCGCTTAGGAACTTCACAAAGTCATCAATCAGGTAAGGACCAACGTAGGAGGCGCTTGCATGGACCACTGCAAAAGCTGCGTTGATTGCCGCCTTCCTTCTAATAAACAGGTAGATGGTTTTGTAGATAGATGGGGTCTGTGGGCCATCTCCTTCTTTGGTCCTCTTCAGATCATCATCAAATGCGTGGGAGAGGAATTCGGCTGAGTCTTTGATATCAACATCTGGTATCTCATTCTGTTCGATAGGCTTCTTGATTCCAACGACGAACAGTGGATTGAGCCAAGAGAAGGTGACGAGTTGTAGGAGAGTCGCTCTTCCGTATGCAGATGGCACTTTGCCTTCTGCTCGCTTTTCTACAGAAGCATACAGAAGCGGGTCTGTGATGCTGCTTGAAGAGAAGCTGATGCCTGTTGTTCCTCTGATAGAAATACCCGACAGGTAGGCGCACGCAAGCATACTGAGAAAATTGGCATATTCGGTTATGCCTGGGAATCCATGGTGTGTGAGGATTGCATGGAAATCAATAGCTGTGTGGATCGCCAACTGGAAGAAGCTGCAGATCCACCACACTCGAATAATCCAAGGAAGCTTAACAGACCTTGTTTTCCGAAAATTCAAAACCACAACCAATGTAACCAACCATGACACCGCTTGCACTATTTCTGCTGAAAGAACCAATCGGGAAGATCCGCAATGGCGCTGTCCATTGCCTTCCAATAGCAGCAACAGTAGTATCAGCAGGTGAGCTGCCAATGGCAATGAAGAGCAGACAATGCTGGCTTTGTATGAGAAACTAACGTTCAAGCTGAACAGTGGAAGCTTCTCTGCCACGTGATTCTGTGCTCCATTTTCCTTGAATGCTGATCTCTGTCTGCATGGTACATGGATTCTTTTCTGTAGGAATTGGATGAATGAGCTGCCGAGGAATGCGAGGTGGAGAAAAATGACTAGTTCTTCCCAGAAACAGGGTGAGCTTAACAGCGGCCATGTTTGCCAATGTCGAAGAGATTGGAATTCTGCCAAAAAATGAAAATGCTGTAAGCTCCTCGACTAATTACCGTTAATAGCATGATCTTTTTTTTTTTTTTTTTTTCATAAATATTAATTGGTTTGTTATATGATATCCATTCAATTCGATTTGAATCTATCGTGGGTCAATTACATATTGGAGTGTGATTGATCAAAATGAAAACTGTTATAACATAAGAAAATGATTGATCAAGGCTCTTGTAACAGAAACATTCAATGAAGGGCTGTGCGACTATGTACATGTTCGACCATTTCTTGAGTGGCGGCGACTCACTATACGTTGATCCAGACTGCCCAAATCACACTGATCTGATGATGTTAAGCTACTGATTTAGACCGATGATCACGGTCCATTTGATTTCTCAGCCAAGTGGATGGTTAAGAAAGTCCAATCGGTATGTTATTTGGAATATGCTTCTTTAGCAATGGAGCCCATGCAATGGCCCACCAGTGATCTGCATGTCCGGTGAATGAATGGTGGAAATTGCTCAGAGTAGTCTAGCCCTTTGATAAAAATGCCAAGCTACCACCATTTCTTTCTGGAAATGATCACATACATTCTACTGTGTAGAATGGTACATTCCCAGAATTAAAGTATGTGGCCCCACCTAAATATTACCGGATGCATGTGGGATTGCTGCCAGGTAATCATACGTTTGAGCTGTTTGGGTCCCACCTGTGATGTGTATGTGCAATCCAAACCGTGCATTGGGCAAGCCTCCTCATGGGCAACTGTTCATTCCAAGAACCATCCCTATAAAAAACTCAGGTGGACACACCACAATGTGCAATGGGCAGTTTCGCCTAAAACCTATATGTTCACCTGTTGCAGCCTGCCTAATTGCTTGAGTTTCATTTGTGTCGTTCGTCCTTATGGGGTTCACCTGATGAATGGATTGGATGACATATACCCAATGCCATGGAGCTGACATTCCATTCGGAAGTTTCACAATTTGTATTCCACATACACATCATGGGTGGACCCACAGCTTGAACTGATGGCAATTACCATACATTCAAATGCATGTGTTTGTTCCCCTTTATTTCTGCACTATGCGATCTTTTATAGCAGAATACTACTTGTGTGTGTTTATGCAGATATTGCATTGCTACTTTAGATGCAATGGGAAGTAAATTTCAGTCTGGAATATGGATGCAGGCAAATCTCAAATCAGGATTATAACTCAGGGAAGCTACTCTTACCACCATATGAAGGGGCGGACCAGTTTATAAGTGCACATACATTCATCTGATTATATATAGATATAAATTTAATTGATGAAGTGCATCATATAATGCTGGGTTTGGTGTAAAAACCCAAAAATAGAATTGCAGAATATTTTGATTTCAGGCGTACTTGAAAAGGATGCTAATTCTATTCATAGTTTAAAAACTTGAAAAAACTTAAATTGACTCACCCGAGTTGACTCGACACGACTAGATTTCCCTCAGACTCGAGAAAAACTTCATCTGGTCATAACTCAGTCAAAACTCGATTCATCACAAAACTCAATAAAACTCTATATGACTCGGTACTACTCGACATCATGTATATATTATTTATACTTTCTAACATTACATAATACCGAAAAAAACACAGAAAACTTGTATGAGCTTTCAAGAAACTTGCTCGAGTATTCAAGTCATCGAGTTTCATGATTTTAAACTACAATTATGTTATTACATGGAACCCATTATTTACTTATTTTTTATTTATATTGTTATTATTAATTTTAAAGTTCTGAACCCCAGGAATTCCATAGGTGTTGCATCAAAATCAAGTTGGACAGACTCCAAGAGCGTATGGATGTTAATGGGCTAGGCCCGGTAATCCTGAATGCCTGTTGGACTTGGCCCATCATAGTCCAAGCTTGGGTTGTCCTTTAGGGATCTGGGTCTAAATGCTAGGCCGAATAGATTAACAGGCTGAGTTAGGTTTAAGTTTGAAAACTTTTCACGACTGACCAGATCCAGGTCTAAGCCCAGTTACATATGTCATGGTTTGGGCTTATCCCTGAATCGAGGTATGTGGCCCAGGCCTACCCTGAGTTTCAAATCAAAATAGAAACATGTGGGGCTAGTTCTCACCTAGGTCCATCCCATTGTCGGCTGAACGTAGGGCTGTTGGTAGACCTGGTTTTCCCATCTCCCTCTCAGGTCCTGTCCAATGTAATCCGGACTTTGGCTTAGGCCAATGGAATATGTGGGCCAATTTTTAGGTCTGAAATGGGTCACACATAAGGCTAGATATAAAGGCATCTTCTATTTGGATCCAGCTATGTTTCCATGGATTGCAGGCATAGTTCGAGCTGAGGTTTGCGGAAATAAACGAGCTGGGTTGGCTCGCCTCACCATGGCCCAAGCCCGGCCTGCTCACAGCGAAACAACAATACCTTTGAACATGTTCAGTTGAGTCCCCCTTTTGGAAATGTTTCCCTTTTGAGTTGTGACTATAGCTAGGGTTTTAATTGGCCAGGCTGGCCCGTGGGCTTCTGTTTCTAGTGCACTTTGGGCCGGACTTGGATGAAATATTACGCCCGTGGTCGGGGCCGGGGCCTAAATTGTAGTTTTATTATTAGGGTGGGTTCGGGCTATGTGCCCAAGAGCCTATTGGCCCAGCCCAGACCTAGCACCCAAAAGTAGGTGGCCCGCCTCGCACTTGGGCCTTGTGTAACTGTTCTGGCTCAGGCTCAGGAGTGTTTATTTTGACCTGTAACATGCCCAGGCCTACGTTTTACTACACGGTCTGGGCTTGAACAGGCCTTGGCTCCACCCGAGCCCGGCCTGTAGACAGCCCTAATAGCTGGACTCTTTTGGCATGAAAAATCCTATCATCTTTCTATTTTTGTGATACAGTGGGACAACTTTGTAGTAGTATTACTAAAAGCAAAAGAGAGAGGGTGCATCTAACAATGAGTGTGGGTGTTGATATCAATTCCCTAAGGGCCCGTTTGGACGGGTGGATTGGAAGGGATTGAATGGTATTAGGGTGGATGGTGTGGATTTCAAGGCAATGATGGTGTTGTAAGTGGATTGTCTTAAGATCCATGGGATTGCTATATCGAGTCTGTTTGGCACGCCTGGCCAATCCCGGGATTAAACCTTCCCATCCCTTCCAATCCCTCGAACCCAACACGTCCCAGGCAAATTTGAACAGATTAGGGTGGATTGGATGGGATTTAAAGGTAATGATGGTGTTGTCAGTGGATTGTCTTAAGATCCATGGGATTACTATATCCCGGGATCAGATCACCCTGTCTGATTGGCACGCCCGGCCAATCCCGGGATTTAACTTCCGATCCCTTTCAATACCATCCAATCCCTTCCAATCCCTTCCAATCTGCCGGGCCAAACGGGCCGTAAAAACTGGAGATAGCATAAAACCAATTCTTCAACAGAGTTTTATATTATTCAAAGAAAAATGGAAAAGAAGGATTTATCCTGTGGTAAAAGCATAGATTCATGTGATATTAGCAGCTGAAATTTTTATGGTATGTACTCAAACCAGCATAAAGCAATCCAGACCCTCCAAATCATTGATTGGATTTCTTCCCTTGAATTTGGATCACACAGTTTTACTTTTAACGATCCGGCCATTTGAGAGCCACCAGTTGAATGCTGATTGTTGCATGATTATGAGGGTAGTCTTTTGCATAGTTGTAAAACCAGGAAAAAAAAAAACTCTACTTGCCCGTGTCGACTCGACTCGACTTGACCAGATTTCACCATGACTCGAGAAAAACTCTACTTGTAGAGGAAATCTACTATGAGAATAATGTGCCATGACCAAAA
>JAJHSJ010000001.1:129101412-129165877 GCA_021015155.1 Magnolia officinalis | reverse complement strand
GGGTTGGAAGGAATAACACCCACCCATCATGGTGGGTGCCATACAAACCTATGGTTGTTGTCCTACCCTCGTTTTCCCCTGTGCTGTGTCCCACCTGAATAGTGGGCCGGATTGATTTTTGCCCCTACAATCTTCTATTGAGGGCCGCACCTGATGGACGGAGTGGATGTTAGACATACAAGGCAATGGGCCCACGAAGCTCGGATGTGGTACCGCTGCCTTAATCAACTGCTGCGGAGGATTGCTTTCCTTCTCTTATCTACTAGGCCTTTTTCCTCGATTGAGAAAAGTCTACGTTGCATTAAATTCCCCCAACTGGTCAGATGTATAAAACATCCGAGTCGTGAAAAAGATAGGAACCCCTAGCGGCACACGTGCCAACGTCTCACCCGTATGTTTTATATACTGTCTTTTCATCAGTCAGGTCGCACATTCTATTACAAAAATCAGTCAGTCCGATGCGCGTGGATGCGCTCATCACGTAGGCAACACACGAGCATTGAACATCAGTGGACACGTGTGCGCATCTGAGCGAGCGAGTAGAGTTGTTTCCACACGCGGCGTGTGATAACCACGCGTGTGCCCGTACAAGGTTGTTATGATTTGGAATGTGACCAAAATGCCCCTTTCCTTTTGTGAAAATGCTCAACTGCAGGCGGAGGAGGTTATAGACAAGGTGGTCAAAGAGGTAATTAGCCAGCCATGGCTGCCCCTCCCGTTGGGCTTGAAACCGCCTTCCACCGAGAGCGTTGTCACGGAACTCCACAGGCAAGGAATACGCAACATCCCTCCCAGCTCCTCTTAGGCTGACGTGGCAGCGGGTCTCGGGTTCGAGCGGGCCCGCCCCCTCTACCGGCAACCGACAAGGACACGACATCAAAGTCACCCAGATTATTATTGACTGAGCGTATCTTTATCCGATCCACTGATATCCAGCAGAGAGGGCCTGTTTCGCGCTGTTGACGGCGTAGGACTTGCCACGTTTCAGTCCAGGGCTGGAGAAAGAGCGTGTGGCTGTGAAGTTGCGAAGGCGGAAAAATCGAGCGGCTTTATGAGCTTGGAAAGAACAGATTACGTTGAATATCGCGCTTGGTTGGCTTTTGTAGGGGACGGGTAAGGGGTGCGCAGTGCGCCGTCAGGGAAAGCTGAAGGATATGACACGGATTCGGGTCAGAAGTCCAATCGTGTCGTTGATGGATAGCTGGGCCTGTTTTCTCTGTATCCATCATTGATTAAATGGCTGTCCTTTTTACTTTTTTTTTTTTTTTTGTTTCCATCTTCCTTTTACTCTATGATTTGATACATGTGCTTCTTCCATAATTGAGGATCTTGTGCGTGGCACTCGTGCGAGATCTTTACAGGTGGGCCAGAACCATCCGCTGTTTTTTAAGTAGGGCATAAAACACCCAAGTTTGTGGGGACCACAATCTTGTGTATGTAAAATCTACTCCGTCTATTGGGTTGTATCCTTCGATTGTACGTCCTGGGGCAAAAAAAAAAAAAAAAAGAAGTTTGAGCAGATCCACGGCTCAGATGGGCCAACTCATAAGGGGGGTGTTGGGCGCATGGAATTAGATGGTATTAAGGGGATGGAATTGCATTTCTGCAATAAATGCACCTGGTGGATTATCTCTTGATGCCATGGGAGTGAGTTTATTCACTTTGGTATTTGGATCACGTGAGATGTATGGTTTAAATACATGTTTTGATTCACTCAGTATTTGGTTGTATATGTAAAACAGCTGCCAACATGGAAAACCGTATTTGAAGACTAAGGGCTTGTTTGATTTTTCAATTTATAGAAAAATATTGTGAAAATATGTAATAATTATTTTTTTCATATTTACCTCACTTTTTCTTATATTTGATTTGCCGACATGTATTTTTTACACAAATGGAGAACGCCACAACATATTTGTGGGTCTCACTGTGATGCGCATCGTTTATCCACACCATTAATTTATTATGCCTGATGAATTTTGGCTCAAAGCTCAAGTGAACCACGCCATTAGAAAAAGTGAATCAAATACTAAGCATTAAAAACCTCTCAGGCCTACTGTTTTTTTTTGGTGTGGGCTATATAAGTGTTGAATTTGCCTCGTTTTTTGTCTCATGCCTTAAAATATTGTGTTAAAAGAACTAGACAGAATGGATTTATCATAAACTCACTTTGGGGTCTAAAATTTTAAAATAAATCTTTTAAATCGGACAAAAAGCATGGTGGATTTTCAAAAGATTTACTCATTTCACACTGAAAATCAAACATGCTCTACAAGTGAGAAGTAAGCTGGGACCCACCTTGATGTTTGTGAGTAATCCATCCTGTCCATCCGTTTGTGAGATCATTTTAAGACATGCCATCAGAAGTCAAGCAGATCCAAAACTCAAGTGGGCCATATGAGAGGAAAGAGTGGGGAAAGAATTTCTACTGTTGAAACCTTCCCAAGCCTCACCTTGATGTTTATATGTCATCCTAACCGTTTATAAGTTCATTGTTGTTGGGCGTAGAAAACTTTACCGTGATACAAAACTTCTGTGGCCATATAAATGTTTCAATGGTAGTCATTTAATTCCCACTATTTTATCTTGTGTGGCCCACTTGAGTTTTAAATCTACATCATTTTTGGCAACTTACCCTAAAATGATCTTGTAAAATAGATGGACGGAGTGGATTCCTCACAAATATCAAGGTGGCCACACCTCCCTTCCGAGCATGAGAACTTCCTGGCTCGTGTTTTTAGGAGGAAATCCATGAATTCCACACATCTAAGTTGAGGAAAACCCTCCCTAACCAAACCTACTCTAGGATCCAATGTTGAAAACCCATGATGAGTCAAATAAGGATGATTTTTCAAATCAATGGATTTAAAGTTACATCTCACTTAATACCATCTAATTCCATGAGCATACAAACCTTTCAGTTTATAACAAGTGAATTAGACGGTTTGAGTAGAAACACATCAAGAATCCACATTCAACTCGGAGAGATTGGTGGTGGGATCTTCCAATCTGGAGCTCTTTTACTTAATGGTCCATCCAGTACAGGAATCAATAAAAGCATGGTCTGGATTACTGGAGCATGGGGCCCACACCCCAGAACTGAAAATGTGCGTGTACAATGCAATGCCATTTGCACGGGGTCACGTACCGATGTAAATGTATTGGGCTGGACCCGTAGTTGCATACTCCACTACGGGTTAGCAATGGGTCGAGCGCCATAAACATGGCCTGGGCTTGAAATCAAAACCCAGGCCTATGATGAATGGTCTGCCGTCTGTTGTCCAAATCAAATCATTAAGCTAGACCGACCTTAGCCCATACGTTGCCACACCTATTCCCATCAACCATTGGGTGGGGTCAGTATTTGGATGGTTGGTCGACTTAGCCTAGACCGCTTTAGGTTGGGCGGTCCAGATTCATGTTGTGGGCTCATGGGTTGGGCTTGGACGATCTATCCCAACCCCTTTTTCGCATTATAGTAATTAGTACAATTATTCAAGGAGGGATTATGGGATTCTCAGCCATGAGTTTGTATGATTATGGTGGATATCAGGATTATCTGGACCATTGATATGGTGGGCCCACATGGATGAAAGATTCTTGAAGTCACATTAACAGGACAATCCTAGACTTTTAGTTTACAAATAGACAATTAGGACAGAAATTATATCAACGATCTACACTGGACAAAGAAAGCAAAGATTAAATGGCTGCAATCATCCAACTTAAAAGTCCTTACTGTGGCCCATCATATCAATGGTCTAGATCTATGAAACTAGACCTCACTTGATCAAACTCAAGGCTAGATTACATATGCTAATCTTGAGACTTTAGCTTCATATAATCAGGAGCCAACATTTCCAAGGGGTTGGTTGGAACCTTAGATTTTGTCCTTTTGGAATTGGAATCTAATTACAAGGCCAGTTTTCAAACTTGACTAAAATTCAATTCATACGAGAATTCAATTCCTGGTTTTAAGTCATGATTCTTTTTTAAAAGCTGGCTTGAAAATTCTTGAAAATCTAAATCCAATTTTAGATTGCCAAACAGAACTCATACAACAAAACTCTCAATAAAAGAATTAGATTCCTAAGTAATTCTTAAATTCCTAATTACCAAACAACCCCATAAATTACCAGTCGAGAGCCATTCCTCTGCCAGTCATTGTAAAATAAGCTTATTCTACAATGGCTCTTTATGGGCCAGCTGTGGTGTTTGTAGTATCCTCCTGAAAGTTGGACGTTCCGAAAATTCAAGCCAATCTAACCATCATGTGGGTTATAATGTGAATTTGAAAATATTTAGATGGTTGTCCATTGTTTTATTTGGTGCGGCCCACCTTATGATTGAATGGGAGATATTTTTGGAACTGGCTATCATCATGGTGTAGCTCACTTAATGTAGGTAGGTGGACCTCACACAGGCAATAGTGAGTAAACAGGTGAACTAGCTTCACAAGGACTTGTAGAGGAATGGCCCTGAAACTATTAAAATTTAAAAAACCCACCTTGATAATCACAATTAGAAATTCCTAACACTAGAATACAATTAAAAAACTATCCTCATACGAATTTACAAATGACAATCATGTCCCAAAAGTTGGTTTTTTAGACATTTTTAGGCCTTATATAATACCATTTTCACGGAAGCGGATTGCGTAGTGACTCATTAGGGCTACGACCTAATTACATGATCATCAGCATCATCCTATATAATATCTTCAGAACTTATCTAATCTGGATGTGGGCAATGTTATATAGAGAGAAGCACTCATTTGCTATATGTTAAAATATAAAAGACTACATTGTGAAAATTATAACTTATTTATTTTATTAAAAATAAAAGAAATATATAAATTTTTTTATATATAAATATTTGTATATATAAAGCTCTTAACATATACACATCATAACTAAAAATGAAATATCCTAATCTAGTAATACAACTTTGATAACCTGTTTGGATGGAGCTTGTATCACAATACTTCATAATAAAATTCTGCTCATTGTGTTTGGATTGTTTGCAGATTATTTCATCCTTTCAATTGAAATTTTGCAACTCTCAATTTAAAATTTCCCCTTCAGTTACCAAAAGGCCTCACCCATCAGATTGTAAATTTGCAACTTTATTATCCCACCCACATCTATTAGATATTGGACTTGTTTGGGATCAGAGATTTGATTTAGAACATTTGTTTATTGTTAATAGGCAGAAACAATGCTCATGAAATCCATGAATTTCTAACTTAATTATTGAATAGCAAACTTCAAGACTGCCAAATTCTAGGACAACCATTCTCTAGAGCTCACCCAAGAATTAGGTTATTACATTTGTAGAGGGGCCACTTTTTATAAAATGAATTTAATATAGAGGAACAAACATCAAGATACACGAGAAGATGAAGATCTTTCCCCATTTATAAATCTCACAAAGTAAAAGTTATATCCACCCTTCCCTCTGGTTTAAATCTTAAAATAAGAATTGTCCTAAGAATAATAATTTATTATTATAATATATTTCTAAAAGATCTTCATGAGAATATTTTAACATTTAAACGAGAGGGAAAGGAGTATTCTAACACGTGACAAGGGTCTTTATGTGTATCATGATGTTTGTTCCTATATAACAGCATGGACCACCTGTTGAATGAACTAGCTATATGTTTAGGCTTGAACATCTACAATGTCAGACCTAGTGATGAACTGCCCGTAGTTTGCACCTGTCAGCTGTGGTAGCATGCATCAGTGATGGGGTGTACATGACTGCCTTCGAAAAAAAAATAAAATAAAATAAAGAGGTTCCAATTTATCCGGTTTATAGTCACAATTCAATTCAGTGGTGCATCTAAACATCAAATAGCGATTTCGACCATAGTTTATTAGCTATATAGGAAGTTTATTCTATCCATGACATAATCCTTTTAAGTGGAAAAAACCATAATTTAAAAACCCGGAAATTTGAGTCGATCATCCAGTTTGGTCAGGTTAAGAATAGGGTGGCAATGGACGGGGTTGACCCGTGGGCCAACTGGCCCAACCAGTTAAATGGGTAGTGGGTCTAGCTCAGTCTAGAAATGTGACCCATTTATGTAAATGGGCTGGTTGACCCCTACCCAACCTGACCTGACTGTAGAGGTTACCTATGGTAAGGCCATACCACTTGATCCAACCTCACGCAAAACCCAAAACAAAATAAAGAAGTATAGATGAATTGTTTTTACATGAATACGTATGCCTTAGCTACACACCCTAATCCATAGCTCAAGTGGTAGACTGAGTGACAGATACCTCGTTTTAACACTGAAGTCTTGGTATCGATCTCTAGTGGGGGTGGCTAACAATGAAGTGTCAACTGGCAGTGGGGTGTACTAACAAGCTAACAAAAAAAAAAAAAAAAAAAAACAACAATGTATGCCTTAGCTACCTGACCCGATTAATTGGGAAAAGGCTTCGATGATGATGGCAAATGCCTTATTTAGGTTGTGCATTGTGTTAGTGTCATAATCCATTCTTAAATCGAAGTTGGATTGTGGTCGGTTGGGTTGAGCATGATGAATTTTTAAGCTCGGTCAGGTTGGAGGGTAATGGGTCATGGGTCAGGTTTGGGAAAGACTTCTTGACCCATTTATTAAATGAGTGGGGCTAACCAACCAGACCTATTACCAACCTAGGTAAGAAAAACACAAACATACCAGATGGCCTGTTGGTAGACGCTGTTGTTTGAGCAAACCCACTTTATGAGTTTTGCTGATTCTCATTCCCTCATCTTTTAAGGCCTGTTTGGATACCACCAAATAAGTTTCTTTTTTTACTTACACAAGTAGATAAGTAACTTATTTGATATAAGTAAGTTTGGTTTAAGATCAATTATAAATAACTTTAAAAAAAAAAAAAAAACTAAAGATACTTAATCACTTTAGCTTAATAAGTAGAAATGAAGATAAGTTACTTGATGCATAAGTAGCTTATCTTAAGTAACTTAAGATCCAAAGGCCCCCTTTGGTGCCTATTTAGATACTACCAGATAAGTCACTTTTTAATTTATGTTAAGTCATTAAGAACTCGTTTGGATACTACCAAATAAGTTACTTTTTCTACTTACCACCATGGATAAGTAACTTTGGTTTATGAACAATTTTAAGTAACTTTAAAAAAAAATTAAAGATAGTTAATAACTTCAGTTTATAAGTAGAAATCAAGACAAACTACTTAAGTCATAAGTAACTTATTTTAACTTACGATGTAAACCCCGCATAAGTTATTATTATTATTTTATTTTTACTTTAGTTTAGTAAATATGATTGCAAAAGTAACTTATGTGCTCCACATAATGTCAAAGGTGAGCTCTACATGATAGGCAATGGACATTGAAGCTGGGCCCCACAAGATGGATGATGCACATTAAAGGTTGATCCATGACAATGAATGACCCACATCCAAGGGGAGCTCTACATGATGGGCAACCCACATTGAAGGTGGGTCCACATGAAGGTGGGTCCACATGAAGGACAGTCCACATCAAAGGTGGGCTCCAGATGATGGGAAATTAATAATGGTGGGCCCCACATGATGGACGATCCACATCGAGGTGGGCTCCAAATGATGGTGAATTCAACAATATTTAAAAGTCAGCCTTAATGATGAGCGGCCAATATCCAAGGTGGGCCCCACATGATGGATGACCCACATCAGTGGTGTGGCCCACATGATGGACGGTCCACATCAAATATTGGTTCCACATGATGGGTATTCGATATTGAAGGTGGGCCCACATGATGGACGTTAGGTGATTTAACATTGGGCTGAAGGGACTATACGTGGCAAGTTAGAGGTGGGCATCGAGCTGAGTCGAGTCGAGGTGGGCCAAGCTTGGCTTGGCTTGTCCATGATGTACAACATTGAAGCTTGGCTTGTTTACCAAAGCTATCGAGTCAAGTTCGAATCGAGCTAGTAGTTCGAGTCGAGCTCGAGCTTGTTGGGTGAGAGAGTAATGGATTCTGTTCTTGATCCTCCTCCATTGATGAAAACTTCAAAAATCTTAAGAGAATTAAAGCAAAATCCAATGAAAAAATCAAATAAAGCTTCGAATCGAATGAGGAAACCTATAAGAACCGATTTGTTCTTGATCTTCTTCCACCAGCATAAATCCAAGTACTAGAAAAGAAACAGAGCAGAACACAGTTCAGAAATCCAAGTAAAGAGCTCTAGCCAATCAGATAATTGGATTTCCTTAAAGCTGTAACAAATCTGAGAAGAACCCATCCCGAATTTCTTGAGCTTCTTGCCTAAGAAGTAGATCTCAAGAGATTGAAATAATACTATTGTGGAGCTGAAATGAAAACTGGTAGTGGTGGTCAGGGTAGACGTGCGGCTGACAGTGGCAAAGAAAGAGAAGAAAGGGAAAGAGAAGGGGGTGTATGCGGTCGGGTAGAGACTCTAGGATTTGTTTTTTATTTTTTTTTATTTTTAAGTTTAAACTTAAAACTTATATTTATATATATATATATATATATATATATATATATATATATATATATATATATATATAATATATATATATATATATATATATATTAATCGAGCCAAGTCAAGCTCGAGATCGAGCTTCGAGTCAAGTTGAAATGCCCCCGGGTCAAACTTGGCTTGAACTCAACTCAAGCTTCAAATAATTAGCTTGGCTCAACTTGAATCAGTCATTCAAAGCTGAGTCAATCCGAGCTAACTCGAGCCGAGTCGAGCGAGCTTTTCGAGCTAGCTTGACTCGTGAACAGCCCTACGTGGCATTGAAAGGTTGAGCAGGGGCAGCTCCGTACTAGCGCTAGTCTCCATTGTTATTTGAATTAAGTTGTCTAAAATAGAGGCTCCAGTTAAATGGGTCATGGCCCAAAATTTATGCTTATTCCGGGAAAGTGCCGACTTCACTCATGCCACGTGTACAACTTCGTCTATCAAGTGTCATTCTCGGCCAGAGTATCAAACAACTCCGCTTTTTCCAAAGGTGAAAATTCATTAGCTTGCAAATCATATGATTCTCTTTTTTGAGTTTTGATAAATTTTAACATGATTTCAATAATTTCACGTGTGAGTAGGAAGTTGATTCGGTAGATCTGCAAGGACTGAAATACAGTAGAGCCATGCATCTCTCTATAGTATACTTGGCAGCTTGATTTATCAATCATGACGGTCCATCTCGTGGGCCCTACTATGGATGGCAAACAACTAAAGATACACACGAATTAGATGATCCTAACCATCTCATCACATGAGTGATGGAAAGTGTCGAAAAGTGAGAGCTAGGCTTGTTGGTGGGTGAGATTCTGGAATATCAACCGCCCTTTATTGCACCCCCACTAGTTTGGACTATACTGATTGGCACGTCACCCTGCCACGTGTACTGTAGATAGACTGAGATTGGTCTGCCATATTCTGGTTCTTCCGGCTCTACCATGTGCCATGTTGTGACCCACATGCATATTGCCTTCATGCTGGATTCCCGTATAGATTACGTTATCCCAAGTTATTTTTAATGTTTTGGTTACCTTCATGTACATGTTATTATATACATGTACGTTCACATGTACAAATGCATGCATCTGATGGACTCGCATGCTTTCACAATCAGGAGCAGATTAGCTGTTACCTGGGTTACAGGTTAGTGGGTCTTAACCAAACTGTCTGTATATCCACGTCATCCATATATATATATATATTCATCTCAATTCAATGTGTGATCCCAAACCTTAAGAAGATTCAACTCTCAGGTAGAACATTCCACTTAAAATAGTGATGAATGATCATTAAAAACTTTTTGTGGGCCACAAAAGTTTTAGATCAAGCTAATTTTTGTATTTTCCCTTCATCCGGATCTTCTTGACATTATCAAAAGGTTGGATTGGAAATAAACATTAGGAAAACCTTACGGGCTCTTTGGAATTTTTTATGGTGAGGCACGCAATTACCACCGTTTCCCACATGTGTGATCCACCTGATATTTGGATCTGCATAATTTTTGAAACCCAGTACTAAAATGGGATGGAAAAACGGATGTATGGCTTGAATATACAAAACATCATTAAGGTGGGCTCCACTGTAAGGGTAACACCCACTAAGGTGTTACCCGGGTAACACCTCATCTGCCCTCAATCATGTGGGCTTCAGAGAAAAACCAACAACAGATGTTCCGAGACTGAGGTGAGTCTGGTAGACCTAATCTGGTTTAATGCCAGCAACTTAAAGATGGATTTTTATTTTATTTTTTTATTTTTTTCAGCCCAAGAAATATTTGATGCAACTAATATATGTACAGTCCCGATTGATCAATTGGACTGTCTAAGTGCAGCAATGCAACCGAGAGCATTAAAGCTTTTAGTGCTCTGAGAGAGGGCTGGATCATTTCGCTTATTATAAGTTTAAAACTTCATTGTATAAACTGTTATTGGTTCCTGCGCCTTCTCTTTATATAATCATTTGCCTTTGGGCATGTGTTTATAATATACTTTTGTTACCAAAACTGTCACTGAAATTGCTATTCTACCTTTGTCCTTGATCCCTAGTGACATATTATTGAGAGTTTCAAAATCTTATGAAATTTTAAAATATTCATCAAACAGTATTATCCTATTTTCAAAACCTTAGCTGCTTTGAGTGCATCATCTTTTAATCATGAATTTATCGTGATCTTAACATGACTTTTATAAGGTGGGTCTACATGATCAGTAGCTTAGATTAATTAAAGAGGAAATCGAATACTCGATCTTCTGCTCTAATACCATGTTAAACAATCGGTTGCTCTAAAAGCTCGACACTACAACAATTTAGTCTTTTCGCGACAAGTCAACTCATCGCTAAATATTCCAGACTCATCGCTAAAAACTTTTAGCGATGAGTGTTGCTCGTCACCATGTTTGATACAAATACGGTGTTACTAATTCTATTTAGCGACGAAAATGGCAACTCGTTGCCAATAACTCAACTATTTGTGATGACCTAATAACTTGTCGCAAAATATAGTTACTTAGCGATGAGTTAACACGTTGTCATCGCATATCGTAAAATGTCGCTAAATATGAGACTCGTCGCGAATAAAGACGTGTTGCAACGAGTCCTTGTCGTCGTTAATAAACCCAAATTTGTCACAAAAATTTTTTTGCAGCGAATGTTGCTTGTCGCCAATTTTGTTACAAATAATAACTATTTGCGACGACTTAATACATCATTGGTAAATAAAGCTTATTAGTGACGAGTTGACACGTCGTTATTGCATATCGTAAAACGTCACTAAATATAAGACTCGTCGCGAATAAAGACGTGTTATGACGAGTCCTCGTCGTCGCTAACAAACCCAAATTTGTCACAAAAAGTTTTTTACGGCGAGTGTTGTTTGTCGCCAATTTTGTTGCAAATAATAATTATTTGCGATGACTAAATACATCGTTACTAAATAAAGCTTATTTGCGACGAGTTTACACGTCGCCATTGCATATCCACTACAAAAAAACTAGGCAAAGGCTATGGATTTAATCCGTAGCCATAGACTTATAACTACGGTTTTCATTCGTAGCGTGACCGTCGTCGTAGGTGCCGAGCTGATAGGTTTAAAACCTATGGCTACAAATTAAATTCGTAGCCATAGATTACAATAGCTACAGATATAATTCGTAGCAAATATTTCTATAGCCAAAAGTATCTATAACTACGGATATTATTGGTAGCTAAAAGTAGTGTTGGATCCGTAACAGTATGCCTAATTTAATAACAGCTACAATTGTGAGATTACCAGCTACGGTCAATATTTGTAGATATTTCCTATATATATATATATATATCATTTATTCATTCAATACCACCTGCATAATCATTCATTCATTCAATTACAATCCTTCATTCTACACTCAACCTGAGCCAACCCGACCCAAATACATGTGATTGTTCCCAACCCATCCTAAACCAACCTGAATTTGCACAACCAAAACTGGATCTTGACAACCCCAATCCAACCTGATCAGAACTTGGGGTTGGGTCAATCAAGTTCAAGTTGATTGTTCCCAACCCTTGCGAGGTGTATGTATGATATATTAATGTATATTCTCTTGCCTATTTGTTCCTCCTAGAATTCAAACACTTGACCTTCTCACTCTAATACCATATCATATAGCCACTTTATCTAAAAGCTCGAGTCCTCAAAGGATGACATGAACATACTATACAAGAGTTATAATGGGTAGAACTACACCAACCCTTTCTTCTATTTGAATTGAATTTCCAAAGCCTTCTTTTGTTCCGTTATATCCTGACTTAATTAATATCCAACCATTTATACCTATATATTAAATCGTTATTAATTTGTAATAAACATTATTTAATATTTTATTTTCAAAGTATCTCAAGAAAAAACATCAAAATTGGAAATTCTAGTGTTATTAACAAAGCCATACCATGATATCATACGGCATTTTAAAAATCCGATGGTTCACTACACCTTTTATCCTGGCTGTTATCAACCCACATTACGTGTTTTCACACCTGTTGCCTACTCTCTTGTTTGCGTTTGTCGGGAAAAACATTATTCCCGACAGTTTTGGTTCGCCGGTAAAACTTTTACCTCAAAAAGTTTTCACAATGGTGCGAAAATTTTCTATCTTAAAAAATAGAACATTAATCCCAATGATATTTTTCATTGGTAAAACACAAGTTGGAAAAACATTATTCCCGACGATTTTAGATTGTCGGTAAAACTTTACTGCGAAAGTATGCAAGATGGCATGGAAATTTTCAATCTTAAAAAATAGAACATTATTCTGACGAAATTTTTCGGTGGTAAAAATATTATTACCGACGGTTTTTAGCCGTCGTGAAAACTTCTACTGTTTTACCGACACTCGTTGGGAAAAACATTATTCCCGACGGCTTCGGTTCGTCGGTAAAACCATTATGGAAAAATAGAACATTATTCAAGTGTTGGTCGGTGAAAAAAACATTATTACCGACGGTTTTCAGCCGTCAGGAAAGCTTTTACCGACAAAAAAAAAAATCGTCGATAAAACTCTACTTACTGACAAAAAAAACTTTCATCAGTAAAAACCCTATTTCTTGTAGTGACTCTTATATTTACTTATGGGTCACTGCACCTTTTTCCATGGTTGTTATCAACCCAAAATATGTTTTCACACTTGTTGCCTACTTTTTTAGTTAGCACGTTAGTATACACCCCACATGTTGCCTATTCTCTTTAACTACATGAGGTCAGAAATAATATTTAAAATTTTTACCTGTCCATAACTATTTCTTTTTGTCATTTATGTCAAGCTAGCACAACACAAGTACCACATAATGTGAGCCACACCATAAACAATAATACGCATCACCTAAAAACATTAAAATGCACATGCAGCTCTTTTGATGATTCGATCAAAAGATTTATGGTCAGTCTGTTTATTATTGTTGGACGCATATGTTTGGTGGGTAAGATGTGTTGTTAAAAAGGACGTCTTAAATATAAAAAGTTTTGAAAAAAATTCTACTAGTCAAAGCAAGTTCGACTCGAAGACCAGCAACAACGTTTCTGAAATTTTTGAGGTCTTCGACCAGTCGAAGGTTACGCAGATTGTGCATGGACTGCGTAAATTTGAGGCGATTTTAGAGAGGTAAGTGGAGTTTCCTAAACCAAAAATAGGGGTCCCTAGGGGCTTTCTAAGTATTCTAAGGCTTCATAAGGGCCCGTTTGGCCAGACCGATCCCACAGTATTAAGAGGGATGGGATCGCGATATCCCGGGATATGCACGACGAGCCAAACAGACCTGGTGAACTTGTCCCGGGATATAAGCAATCCCATGGATCTTAAAACAATCCACTGACATCACCATCATTACCTTAAAATTAATCCCATCCGTTGGACGAATTGGAAGGTAAAATCCTGAGATATGCCGTGCGTGCCAAACAGACCCAGTGAACTTGTCCCGGGATATAACAATCCCATGGATCTTAAACCAATCCACTGACACCACCATCATTACCTTAAAATCCATCCCATCCATCCTAATCCCATTGGATTCGCCTGGCCAAACAAGCCCTATAGGTATTCCAAGGGTTTCTAAAAAGGATTCTAGGGTTATCAAAGGGTGTAGCAAGGGTGAGATTTGAGGTTGTTTGAATCGGGTAAGTCTTTTTCTCTTTGTAATTTTTATTTTCATAGTGAAGATTTGTCGCTTTGTGTTGTGGTTTTTTCTCGAAAGGGTTTTCCATGTTAAATCTTTGTGTTTCTCTTGTGATTGCTTGGCGACATTGGATTGCTATCCTACATCCATGTCTGTGTGATTCCTCAGCACAAATCCCGACAAGTAGTATCAAAACAATCGTTGGAGCACAGATCTGAATCTAGAGGATAAGCAATAATGGTAAGCACTAGGTATGATATTGAGAAGTACCCAGGGAAAAATAACTTTGAGTTATGGAAGATCAAGATGATCAGTTCCTTAATCAAGTAAGGCGAAGATGGTGCTCTTGAGGAGCGAAAGTCTACTATGACTGATGATGATTGGGATACCCTTGATAAGAAGGCATTATCCTCGATCCGTTTATATCTCACGGATGAGGTTCTCGACAATGTCATGAGAGAGAAAATTGCGGCTAAGTTATGGGCCAAGTTAGAGGATGTCTATGTGAAAAAATCCTCTGAAAATCACATATACTTGAAGCATCAGTGGTATAATTTCAAGATGGCAGAAGGTGGAGATCTGGAGGCTCACATTAGCAACTTTAATAAATTGGTTTGCAAATTGCTAGATATGGAGGAAGTGATGAAAGATGAAGAATAAGCATGTATGTTGTTGAATTCTCTTCCGGTATCGTATGAGTCATTCAAGGATACAATGTGCACTACGAATAAAACTCTAAGTGTCAACACCGTTATCTCAACCCTTCAAGGGAAGGCCATGAAAAAGCTAAACAGTGACATAGGCACATCTTCTGATGTACTGTTTACGAGGGGCAGAAATTTTGAACAAGGTAGAAGATCTTCAAGTTCTAGATCTAAATCCAAGGGCAAGGTGTAACGCCCCGGTTCTCAAAACCTGAGTACACGACTCGGATTCCAAGAACCCAGGAGTTAGTTAGAGATAATAAAAATCAATAAGTAAGTCAAAGTGCAGATAGTGGGAAAAGGAATGTAGTATATACCCGAACCAACATACAAACAATATTCTGGCCCGCTCAGCTGGGGGCTAATTTACAAAACCTGAAGTTTAATGCATCAAATCTAAATAAACTATCAAGAAAAGCTACTAATTAAGGTCATAATACGCCGTTGCTTCCTGATACGGCTCCTCGTCTCCCGTCTCTTCTCTGAACCGCGGCCTCCCCCTAATCCATTGCAGTTCCATCTGTCCCTGCGTCCCCTGTATGGTTGGATATTGATGAATGATCAGTGGCCAGTTCAGTGTGATCTCCCCTCAAGATTTCACACCGCCGTCCTAAACAAGGGATATCATGGAAACATACAGACACTCCAAAACACAGGTAGAGTATTTTATCATACTCCTATGGTACTACAACGATGGTGTTGTACAATAGGGATATATGCTAATCTAGACTTAAAAAATACTACAACATAGCTAGATATAAGTGGAGGGACTACAACTAAGATAAAATAAAAGATAAAGCCTTTAAAGATAGATTGTATTTGACACGGGCCATGAGCTCTTCATCGTGTTCTCCTTTTATATCTTATGAAGGTGGCCAAATCCTTTTATAGCTTATGAAGGTGGCAAAATCATTATTGAGTTTCCTTATTGATTCAGGATCATTCGCAGCCACAGTGCTTAGTTGTTCTCTTATCATCCCATTTAGCCAAGAGATCTTTGTAAATCTAAAACCATTTTTAGATGTCTTGCCAATGTAGCTGCAAAGACCCGCAGGTCTTTAGGGCCCTGTTTCATCCAAAGCGCTTTTAGATCTTCCCCTATCGTGATCATAAAGATTTGTAGATTTAATGGGACCAATCCTGCTAGATCTAGATTGAGATCCAATCCATTGGTTCATATCCTCTCAGATATCGATTTAGTTGATGAATTTTTGTAATTACTTAGGAGCTCCGAACATCTCTGAGAAGATCTCCTATTTTAAAATGATGGTAAGAAATGGTACTTTTATCAAATATTTACAAATTTAAGATAAGATTCTTACCTTGGTAGATATTTTATAGACGTAATAAGTACATTACCTCGATCACATGCCACGGCTATATAATATTCATTACTTTGTTTCTCTTGAGGTGTAAATAAGGTTACGTGCCTTTCTAATTTTAGCAGGCGAGATGCCATTGAAGCATAAGAGAGATCTTTGGACAATGTGGCGGCATTTTATTAGTATACTGAAGTGCGCCAAAAATGGGTGTAAATAGTTGGTAGGTGTTTTTATGCTGTCGTCCCTTTGTTCTTCATGCAAGTACGTCCTATCAAAGTATGATCTTTGAGCAACATCACATATATGGTCGGCCCGTTGACGGGTGAACGGCCTGGATACCGGCAGGTAGGTTAGGATTTTGAGGACGCCGATCGCGAGATGACACTTCGACCAAGGATTCCATGTGGCAGGACTATGTGGGGCCCATCGTTTTGTATATTTTTATCGACGCCGTCCATCCATTTTTTCAGCTCATTTGAGCCCATGAGCCAAAATCGAAGTATAACCAAAGACGAAGTGAACCACACCACAGAAAACAAGACAGTGGAGGGGTAATGACGTACACCGTTGAAACCTTCTTATGGACACAGAAGTTTTGGATCAAGCTGATATTCGTTTTTTCCATTCATTTAGATCTGTCTGTGTGACTTTATGAACAGGTTTGCCTACATGGCAAATAAACATACAGGCTCTAGGAAAGTTATAACGGTGGACGTCACTTACCACACAGTTTCCTGTGGTGTGGTCCACTTGAACTTTTGACATGGGCTCACCCCCTAAAATGAGCTGTAAAAACGGGTGAACGGCGTAGATTTTTTTATTTTTTATTTTTTAAAAAAAAACGCCACGGTGGACCCCACAAAGTCCTGCCACCATGGTGGCGATGGTCGGTAATCCGCGTCCGGATTTTCATGTCTACTCGCGTGGAGCGCCAACTGCACTTCTCTACGCTGATATATACTTGGGTTCTTCGAATGTCTCTCCCACTCTATCATCTCAATCATTCCTTAAAACTTATAGCTCTCCCATTTGCAGGAATCTCTTCCAAGCTTCCATATCTCATCTTCTTACAGTCTAAGATCTTAGACGGCCCATCAATCGACGGAGTGCATTTTAAGCAGACATGTTTGATTTCTACACAATATCAAGTAAGCTATTTTGCATGAATTTCATTTGCAGATTGCAGAGATTGTACATGAACATTACTAAGTTCATGTGTAACTCTATACACATCGCTGATAATCTAAAATCGTAATAAACCCATGTGAAATATTCATGATTTGAATATGTATCTGAGATTACATTCAAGTGTACTGCAACAGATAGAACAAATATCCAAGAGTAGGACTTACAGCTTGTTAAGGAAAGGTTGCCTTGTTTACATGTATATGAGGTGGGCACTTAGCAAAATCCAAAATCCTAGTTGGTCTAGTGGCATGATCGACGATGATCGTCGCTTTCGTGGCCCAGTAGAGGGTTCCGGTCGCCGGTACTGTATCTTACTGGAAAATTATTATGTGGGGAAGTTGGATTAAGTTAGGTGCTAGTTTTCATTCGAGTCTTTAGTGTTTTGTATTTGTATGAAATGCAGTTAGAGCATGTTGAAATCTTTTACATAGTTATATCATAGCTGGAATGAGATATGCTACACAGCTTCATAAGTTCTGTGAAGCATTGTCCCTGTCATGCATGTAGAAAATGTTGATCTGGTGGACCTGATGGAACACAGCAATCAGCAGCCTTAAATCATGGATGACATTCTGTTTCTATTTTTGATAATCTCAACAGCTGTACATGTAAGCCTGTAAAAAGGGAATGGTTTGGCACCATGAATTTGGGGGGATTTGAGGGGATTTCAAATTCCCTGGTTGTTTGGCAGCATAAAGTACCCGGGGGGTTCAAATCCACGATGAGAGCTTGGATTACATCTAAAATCCTTCCAAGAGTTGCATGTGTAACATGTGTGTCACTGACTATTATTCTATTGGGCACATGGCCCACTAATGATATCCCAAAATAATTAGATTATCAATTGCATCACTATAATTACTTTAATATTATGATCATCACCGTCCAAACATTGTCCATGTAAACAATGTTAAAAATTGTTGGTTAGTCAATCGGACTATGTGCTTGTGGCCCATCTGAGACTTGGAATTTCATCTATTTTCGAATATTTCATATATTTTATCTTTCTCACTTATCGTTGATCATCATTAGCGAAGCATATATTTTAGTGAGCTTACAACCATTGTCAAACATTACATTAGTACTAATATTAAAGTTAATTTAGTAATTAATTCAAACCCTGTAATATACCATGCATAGCTAATTTTGGATTAAAGCTGATTCCTGAGTCCATGGTGCCAAACACAATAGGAGGATTTCAAATCCAGGGGGTTCAAATTCAGAAGAAGTTTCTAATGGTGTTCAAATTCAGAAGAAGTTTTTAATGGTGGGAGTTAAATCCCCACTGTGTGGTCCACTTGACCCTGGGATAAAACTCATTTTTTGTTCATATACTAAAATGATATGGAAAAAATGGATGGACAGTGTAAATAAGACTTATACTCTCCTTTGGCTAATAAACAAACTTTTGAGGTATCAAAAGATGCTATAATGATATGAATATATGCTTTTGCCACAGGATAAATGCTTACTTCTTTTCCATATTTCTTTGAATAATAGAAAATTTTGTTGTAGCATTGATTTTATGCTATCTCCAGTTTTTAGGGAATTGATATCTACACCCACACTCATTGATAGATGCACCCTTTCTCTTTTGCTTTTGGTAATGACATTACAAAGTTGTTACCACAGTATTACAAAAAGAAGAAAGATTTATCAAGGATCTTTCATGCCAATAGATTTAGTAAACCATGTTTAGGGAAAAAAAAAAAAAGTGACCCACTACGCATGATATATGAAAAAAATGCCCTTCGAACCATAGATGGCCAAGCTGGGCTGGGTCAATAGGCTCTTGGGCATATAGTCCGAACCCAGCCTATAATAAACAGTAAAATTTATGACTGGGCCTGGACTACGGCTTGTATTTCAGTCGAGCCCAACCCAATTGACAACCCTAACTACAATCACAAGGGAAACATTGACGTAGCCTCAACTGAAAATGTGTAAAAGGTATTGTTGTTGAGTTGCGAACGGGCGAGGCTTGGGCCATGGTGAGGTGCCCAACTCATTTATTTCTGTGAACCTTGGGCTCGGACTATGCCTGCGATCCATGAAAATATAGCCACATCCCAATAGAAGATGCCCTTACATCTAGCCTTGTGTATGGTCCATTTGGGCCTAAAAATGGGCCCACATATTCCATTAGCCTAAATTCAAGCCAAGGTCCTGATTACATTGGACGTAGGTGAGAACCAGCCCCACCTGTTTCTATCTTGGGCTAAACTACTATGAGCATTTTCCACCACATCCTCAATGATAGTGACTCATTCACCGGACATGCAGATCACTGGTGGGCCATTGCATGAGCTCCATTGTTGAAGGAGCATAGCCCAAGTGCCACACTGATTGGACTTTCTTCACCATTCATTAAAAAGAATTCAATCAGTAGTCCGAATCAGTAGCTTAAGATCATCAGATCAGTGCGATTTGGGCAGTCTAGATCGACATACGGTGAGTCACCGCCACTCAAGAAATGGTCGAACATGTACATAGTAGCACAGTCCTTCATTGAATGTTTCTAGTCGGTTACAAGAGCAATGTTTCTAGTCGTTTACAAGAGCCATGATCAATCACTTTCTTGTGTTTAAACAGTTTTCATTTTGATCAATCACATTCCGATATGTAATTGACCCATGATAGATTCGAATCAAATCGAACAGATATAACAAACCCAGAAATATTTATGAAAAAAAAAAATAGGAAAAGAAAAGATCATGCTATTAAACGGTAATTCGTCAAGAAGCTTACAGCATTTTCATTTTTTTGGCAGAATTCCAATCTCTTCGACATTGGCAAACATGGCCGCTGTTAAGCTCGCCCTGTTTCTGGGAAGAACTAGTCATATTTCTCCAGCTCGCATTCCTTGGTAGCTCATTCATCCAATTCCTACAGAAAAGAATCAATGTACCCTGCAAACAGAGATCAGCATTCAAGGAAAATGGAGCACAGAATCGCGCGGCCAAGAAGCATTCACTGTTCAGCTTGAATGTTAGTTTCACATACAAAGCCAGCATTGTCTGCTGTTCACTGCCATTGGCAATACACCTGCTGATACTACTGTTGCTGCTATTGGTAGGCAATGGTCAGCACCGTTGTGGATCTTCACGATTAGTTCTTTCAGCAGAAATAGCACAAGCAGTGTCGTGGTTAGTTACATTGGTTGGGGTTTTGAATTTTCAGAAAACAAGATCTGTTATGCTTCCTTGGATTATTCGAGTGTGGTGGGTTTGCAGCTTCTTCCAGTCAGTGATCCATGCAGCTATTGATTTCCATGCAATTCTCACACACCATGGATTCCCAGGCATAACCAAATATGCTGATTTTCTCAGTATGCTTGCATGCACCTACCTATTGGGTATTTCTATCAAAGGAACAACAGGCATCAGCTTCTCTTCAAGCAGCATCACAGACCCGCTTCTCTATGCTTCGGCAGAAAAGCGAGCAGAAGGCAAAGTGCAATCCACATACGGAAGAGCGACTCTCCTACAACTCGTCACCTTCTCCTGGCTCAATCCACTGTTTGTCATCGGAAGAAAGAAGCCTCTCGAACAGGATGAGATACCAGATGTTGATATCAAAGACTCTGCCGAATTCCTCTCCAACGCATTTGATGCTGAACTGAAGAGGACCAAAGAAGGAAATGGCCAACAGACTCCATCTATCTACAAAACCATCTACCTGTTTATTAGAAAGAAGGCGGCGATCAACGCAGCTTTTGCGGTGGTCCATGCAAGCACCTCCTACGTCGGTCCTTACCTGATCAACGACTTTGTGAAGTTCCCAAGTGAGAAGAAGCAGCGCAGCTTACAAGGTGGTTACGTTCTGGCCCTTGCATTCCTAAGCGCCAAGATGGTTGAGACGGTCGCGCAGAGGCAATGGATTTTTGGTGCCCAGCAGTTGGGTCTGCGCCTAAGAGCAGCTCTTATATCCCACATTTACAAGAAGGGCCTACATCTATCGAGCCAATCGCGGCAAAGCCATACGAGCGGAGAGATCATCAACTGCATGAGCGTCGACATCCAACGGGTCACTGACTTCATCTGGTACATGAACATGATCTGGATGCTGCCGATACAGATTTCACTCACAATCTATATTCTCCACATGAATTTGGGCCTCGGGTCTTTGGCGGGATTGGCGGCAACAGCATTGGTCATGACCTGCAATGTGCCGATTACCAGGATACAGAAAAGACTGCAGTCGAAGATCATGGAAGCAAAAGACGAGCGCATGAAAGCCACATCGGAGGTTCTCAGGAACATGAAGACTCTGAAACTTCAGTCCTTCATTGAATGTTTCTAGTCAGTTACAAGAGCCATGATCAATCACTTTCTTGTGTTTGAACAGTTTTCATTTTGACCAATCACATTGCGATATGTAAGTGACCCATGATAGATTCGAATCAAATCGAACAGATATAACAAACCCAGAAATATTTATGAAAAATAAAAAATTTAAAAAAAAAAGGAAAAGAAAAGATCATGCTATTAAACGGTAATTCGTCAAGGAGCTTACAGCATTTTCATTTTTTTGGCAGAATTCCAATCTCTTCGACATTGGCAAACATGGCCGCTGTTAAGCTCGCCCTGTTTCTGGGAAGAACTAGTCATATTTCTCCAGCTCGCATTCCTTGGTAGCTCATTCATCCAATTCCTACAGAAAAGAATCAATGTACCCTGCAAACAGAGATCAGCATTCAAGGAAAATGGAGCACAGAATCGCGCGGCCAAGAACCATTCACTGTTCAGCTTGAATGTTAGTTTCACATACAAAGCCAGCATTGTCTGCTGTTCACTGCCATTGGCAATACACCTGCTGATACTACTGTTGCTGCTATTGGTAGGCAATGGTCAGCGCCGTTGTGGATCTTCACGATTAGTTCTTTCAGCAGAAATAGCACAAGCAGTGTCGTGGTTGGTTACATTGGTTGGGGTTTTGAATTTTCAGAAAACAAGATCTGTTATGCTTCCTTGGATTATTCGAGTGTGGTGGGTTTGCAGCTTCTTCCAGTCAGTGATCCATGCAGCTATTGATTTCCATGCAATTCTCACACACCATGGATTCCCAGGCATAACCAAATATGCTGATTTTCTCAGTATGCTTGCATGCACCTACCTATTGGGTATTTCTATCAAAGGAACAACAGGCATCAGCTTCTCTTCAAGCAGCATCACAGACCCGCTTCTCTATGCTTCGGCAGAAAAGCGAGCAGAAGGCAAAGTGCAATCCACATACGGAAGAGCGACTCTCCTACAACTCGTCACCTTCTCCTGGCTCAATCCACTGTTTGTCATCGGAAGAAAGAAGCCTCTCGAACAGGATGAGATACCAGATGTTGATATCAAAGACTCTGCCGAATTCCTCTCCAACGCATTTGATGCTGAACTGAAGAGGACCAAAGAAGGAAATGGCCAACAGACTCCATCTATCTACAAAACCATCTACCTGTTTATTAGAAAGAAGGCGGCGATCAACGCAGCTTTTGCGGTGGTCCATGCAAGCACCTCCTACGTCGGTCCTTACCTGATCAACGACTTTGTGAAGTTCCCAAGTGAGAAGAAGCAGCGCAGCTTACAAGGTGGTTACGTTCTGGCCCTTGCATTCCTAAGCGCCAAGATGGTTGAGACGGTCGCGCAGAGGCAATGGATTTTTGGTGCCCAGCAGTTGGGTCTGCGCCTAAGAGCAGCTCTTATATCCCACATTTACAAGAAGGGCCTACATCTATCGAGCCAATCGCGGCAAAGCCATACGAGCGGAGAGATCATCAACTGCATGAGCGTCGACATCCAACGGGTCACTGACTTCATCTGGTACATGAACATGATCTGGATGCTGCCGATACAGATTTCACTCACAATCTATATTCTCCACATGAATTTGGGCCTCGGGTCTTTGGCGGGATTGGCGGCAACAGCATTGGTCATGACCTGCAATGTGCCGATTACCAGGATACAGAAAAGACTGCAGTCGAAGATCATGGAAGCAAAAGACGAGCGCATGAAAGCCACATCGGAGGTTCTCAGGAACATGAAGACTCTGAAACTTCAGTCCTTCATTGAATGTTTCTAGTCAGTTACAAGAGCCATGATCAATCACTTTCTTGTGTTTGAACAGTTTTCATTTTGACCAATCACATTGCGATATGTAAGTGACCCATGATAGATTCGAATCAAATCGAACAGATATAACAAACCCAGAAATATTTATGAAAAATAAAAAATTTAAAAAAAAAAGGAAAAGAAAAGATCATGCTATTAAACGGTAATTCGTCAAGGAGCTTACAGCATTTTCATTTTTTTGGCAGAATTCCAATCTCTTCGACATTGGCAAACATGGCCGCTGTTAAGCTCGCCCTGTTTCTGGGAAGAACTAGTCATATTTCTCCAGCTCGCATTCCTTGGTAGCTCATTCATCCAATTCCTACAGAAAAGAATCAATGTACCCTGCAAACAGAGATCAGCATTCAAGGAAAATGGAGCACAGAATCGCGCGGCCAAGAACCATTCACTGTTCAGCTTGAATGTTAGTTTCACATACAAAGCCAGCATTGTCTGCTGTTCACTGCCATTGGCAATACACCTGCTGATACTACTGTTGCTGCTATTGGTAGGCAATGGTCAGCGCCGTTGCGGATCTTCACGATTAGTTCTTTCAGCAGAAATAGCACAAGCAGTGTCGTGGTTGGTTACATTGGTTGGGGTTTTGAATTTTCAGAAAACAAGATCTGTTATGCTTCCTTGGATTATTCGAGTGTGGTGGGTCTGCAGCTTCTTCCAGTCAGTGATCCATGCAGCTATTGATTTCCATGCAATTATCACACACCATGGATTCCCAGGCATAACCAAATATGCTGATTTTCTCAGTATGCTTGCATGCACCTACCTATTGGGTATTTCTATCAAAGGAACAACAGGCATCAGCTTCTCTTCAAGCAGCATCACAGACCCGCTTCTCTATGCTTCGGCAGAAAAGCGAGCAGAAGGCAAAGTGCAATCCACATACGGAAGAGCGACTCTCCTACAACTCGTCACCTTCTCCTGGCTCAATCCACTGTTTGTCATCGGAAGAAAGAAGCCTCTCGAACAGGATGAGATACCAGATGTTGATATCAAAGACTCTGCCGAATTCCTCTCCAACGCATTTGATGCTGAACTGAAGAGGACCAAAGAAGGAAATGGCCAACAGACTCCATCTATCTACAAAACCATCTACCTGTTTATTAGAAAGAAGGCGGCGATCAACGCAGCTTTTGCGGTGGTCCATGCAAGCACCTCCTACGTCGGTCCTTACCTGATCAACGACTTTGTGAAGTTCCCAAGTGAGAAGAAGCAGCGCAGCTTACAAGGTGGTTACGTTCTGGCCCTTGCATTCCTAAGCGCCAAGATGGTTGAGACGGTCGCGCAGAGGCAATGGATTTTTGGTGCCCAGCAGTTGGGTCTGCGCCTAAGAGCAGCTCTTATATCCCACATTTACAAGAAGGGCCTACATCTATCGAGCCAATCGCGGCAAAGCCATACGAGCGGAGAGATCATCAACTGCATGAGCGTCGACATCCAACGGGTCACTGACTTCATCTGGTACATGAACATGATCTGGATGCTGCCGATACAGATTTCACTCACAATCTATATTCTCCACATGAATTTGGGCCTCGGGTCTTTGGCGGGATTGGCGGCAACAGCATTGGTCATGACCTGCAATGTGCCGATTACCAGGATACAGAAAAGACTGCAGTCGAAGATCATGGAAGCAAAAGACGAGCGCATGAAAGCCACATCGGAGGTTCTCAGGAACATGAAGACTCTGAAACTTCAGTCCTTCATTGAATGTTTCTAGTCAGTTACAAGAGCCATGATCAATCACTTTCTTGTGTTTGAACAGTTTTCATTTTGACCAATCACATTGCGATATGTAAGTGACCCATGATAGATTCGAATCAAATCGAACAGATATAACAAACCCAGAAATATTTATGAAAAATAAAAAATTAAAAAAAAAAAGGAAAAGAAAAGATCATGCTATTAAACGGTAATTCGTCAAGGAGCTTACAGCATTTTCATTTTTTTGGCAGAATTCCAATCTCTTCGACATTGGCAAACATGGCCGCTGTTAAGCTCGCCCTGTTTCTGGGAAGAACTAGTCATATTTCTCCAGCTCGCATTCCTTGGTAGCTCATTCATCCAATTCCTACAGAAAAGAATCAATGTACCCTGCAAACAGAGATCAGCATTCAAGGAAAATGGAGCACAGAATCGCGCGGCCAAGAACCATTCACTGTTCAGCTTGAATGTTAGTTTCACATACAAAGCCAGCATTGTCTGCTGTTCACTGCCATTGGCAATACACCTGCTGATACTACTGTTGCTGCTATTGGTAGGCAATGGTCAGCGCCGTTGCGGATCTTCACGATTAGTTCTTTCAGCAGAAATAGCACAAGCAGTGTCGTGGTTAGTTACATTGGTTGGGGTTTTGAATTTTCAGAAAACAAGATCTGTTATGCTTCCTTGGATTATTCGAGTGTGGTGGGTCTGCAGCTTCTTCCAGTCAGTGATCCATGCAGCTATTGATTTCCATGCAATTATCACACACCATGGATTCCCAGGCATAACCAAATATGCTAATTTTCTCAGTATGCTTGCATGCACCTACCTATTGGGTATTTCTATCAAAGGAACAACAGGCATCAGCTTCTCTTCAAGCAGCATCACAGACCCGCTTCTCTATGCTTCGGCAGAAAAGCGAGCAGAAGGCAAAGTGCAATCCACATACGGAAGAGCGACTCTCCTACAACTCGTCACCTTCTCCTGGCTCAATCCACTGTTTGGCATCGGAAGAAAGAAGCCTCTCGAACAGGATGAGATACCAGATGTTGATATCAAAGACTCTGCCGAATTCCTCTCCAACGCATTTGATGCTGAACTGAAGAGGACCAAAGAAGGAAATGGCCAACAGACTCCATCTATCTACAAAACCATCTACCTGTTTATTAGAAAGAAGGCGGCGATCAACGCAGCTTTTGCGGTGGTCCATGCAAGCACCTCCTACGTCGGTCCTTACCTGATCAACGACTTTGTGAAGTTCCTAAGTGAGAAGAAGCAGCGCAGCTTACAAGGTGGTTACGTTCTGGCCCTTGCATTCCTATGCGCCAAGATGGTCGAGACGGTCGCGCAGAGGCAATGGATTTTTGGTGCCCAGCAGTTGGGTCTGCGCCTAAGAGCAGCTCTTATATCCCACATTTACAAGAAGGGCCTACATCTATCGAGCCAATCGCGGCAAAGCCATACGAGCGGAGAGATCATCAACTACACGAGCGTCGACATCCAACGGGTCACTGACTTCATCTGGTACATGAACATGATCTGGATGCTGCCGATACAGATTTCACTCACAATCTATATTCTCCACATGAATTTGGGCCTCGGGTCTTTGGCGGGATTGGCGGCAACAGCATTGGTCATGACCTGCAATGTGCCAATTACCAGGATACAGAAAAGACTGCAGTCGAAGATCATGGAAGCAAAAGACGAGCGCATGAAAGCCACATCGGAGGTTCTCAGGAACATGAAGACTCTGAAACTTCAGTCCTTCATTGAATGTTTCTAGTCAGTTACAAGAGCCATGATCAATCACTTTCTTGTGTTTGAACAGTTTTCATTTTGACCAATCACATTGCGATATGTAAGTGACCCATGATAGATTCGAATCAAATCGAACAGATATAACAAACCCAGAAATATTTATGAAAAATAAAAAATTTAAAAAAAAAAAGGAAAAGAAAAGATCATGCTATTAAACGGTAATTCGTCAAGGAGCTTACAGCATTTTCATTTTTTTGGCAGAATTCCAATCTCTTCGACATTGGCAAACATGGCCGCTGTTAAGCTCGCCCTGTTTCTGGGAAGAACTAGTCATATTTCTCCAGCTCGCATTCCTTGGTAGCTCATTCATCCAATTCCTACAGAAAAGAATCAATGTACCCTGCAAACAGAGATCAGCATTCAAGGAAAATGGAGCACAGAATCGCGCGGCCAAGAACCATTCACTGTTCAGCTTGAATGTTAGTTTCACATACAAAGCCAGCATTGTCTGCTGTTCACTGCCATTGGCAATACACCTGCTGATACTACTGTTGCTGCTATTGGTAGGCAATGGTCAGCGCCGTTGCGGATCTTCACGATTAGTTCTTTCAGCAGAAATAGCACAAGCAGTGTCGTGGTTAGTTACATTGGTTGGGGTTTTGAATTTTCAGAAAACAAGATCTGTTATGCTTCCTTGGATTATTCGAGTGTGGTGGGTCTGCAGCTTCTTCCAGTCAGTGATCCATGCAGCTATTGATTTCCATGCAATTATCACACACCATGGATTCCCAGGCATAACCAAATATGCTAATTTTCTCAGTATGCTTGCATGCACCTACCTATTGGGTATTTCTATCAAAGGAACAACAGGCATCAGCTTCTCTTCAAGCAGCATCACAGACCCGCTTCTCTATGCTTCGGCAGAAAAGCGAGCAGAAGGCAAAGTGCAATCCACATACGGAAGAGCGACTCTCCTACAACTCGTCACCTTCTCCTGGCTCAATCCACTGTTTGTCATCGGAAGAAAGAAGCCTCTCGAACAGGATGAGATACCAGATGTTGATATCAAAGACTCTGCCGAATTCCTCTCCAACGCATTTGATGCTGAACTGAAGAGGACCAAAGAAGGAAATGGCCAACAGACTCCATCTATCTACAAAACCATCTACCTATTTATTAGAAAGAAGGCGGCGATCAACGCAGCTTTTGCGGTGGTCCATGCAAGCACCTCCTACGTCGGTCCTTACCTGATCAACGACTTTGTGAAGTTCCCAAGTGAGAAGAAGCAGCGCAGCTTACAAGGTGGTTACGTTCTGGCCCTTGCATTCCTAAGCGCCAAGATGGTTGAGACGGTCGCGCAGAGGCAATGGATTTTTGGTGCCCAGCAGTTGGGTCTGCGCCTAAGAGCAGCTCTTATATCCCACATTTACAAGAAGGGCCTACATCTATCGAGCCAATCGCGGCAAAGCCATACGAGCGGAGAGATCATCAACTGCATGAGCGTCGACATCCAACGGGTCACTGACTTCATCTGGTACATGAACATGATCTGGATGCTGCCGATACAGATTTCACTCACAATCTATATTCTCCACATGAATTTGGGCCTCGGGTCTTTGGCGGGATTGGCGGCAACAGCATTGGTCATGACCTGCAATGTGCCGATTACCAGGATACAGAAAAGACTGCAGTCGAAGATCATGGAAGCAAAAGACGAGCGCATGAAAGCCACATCGGAGGTTCTCAGGAACATGAAGACTCTGAAACTTCAGTCCTTCATTGAATGTTTCTAGTCAGTTACAAGAGCCATGATCAATCACTTTCTTGTGTTTGAACAGTTTTCATTTTGACCAATCACATTGCGATATGTAAGTGACCCATGATAGATTCGAATCAAATCGAACAGATATAACAAACCCAGAAATATTTATGAAAAATAAAAAATTAAAAAAAAAAAGGAAAAGAAAAGATCATGCTATTAAACGGTAATTCGTCAAGGAGCTTACAGCATTTTCATTTTTTTGGCAGAATTCCAATCTCTTCGACATTGGCAAACATGGCCGCTGTTAAGCTCGCCCTGTTTCTGGGAAGAACTAGTCATATTTCTCCAGCTCGCATTCCTTGGTAGCTCATTCATCCAATTCCTACAGAAAAGAATCAATGTACCCTGCAAACAGAGATCAGCATTCAAGGAAAATGGAGCACAGAATCGCGCGGCCAAGAACCATTCACTGTTCAGCTTGAATGTTAGTTTCACATACAAAGCCAGCATTGTCTGCTGTTCACTGCCATTGGCAATACACCTGCTGATACTACTGTTGCTGCTATTGGTAGGCAATGGTCAGCGCCGTTGCGGATCTTCACGATTAGTTCTTTCAGCAGAAATAGCACAAGCAGTGTCGTGGTTAGTTACATTGGTTGGGGTTTTGAATTTTCAGAAAACAAGATCTGTTATGCTTCCTTGGATTATTCGAGTGTGGTGGGTCTGCAGCTTCTTCCAGTCAGTGATCCATGCAGCTATTGATTTCCATGCAATTATCACACACCATGGATTCCCAGGCATAACCAAATATGCTGATTTTCTCAGTATGCTTGCATGCACCTACCTATTGGGTATTTCTATCAAAGGAACAACAGGCATCAGCTTCTCTTCAAGCAGCATCACAGACCCGCTTCTCTATGCTTCGGCAGAAAAGCGAGCAGAAGGCAAAGTGCAATCCACATACGGAAGAGCGACTCTCCTACAACTCGTCACCTTCTCCTGGCTCAATCCACTGTTTGTCATCGGAAGAAAGAAGCCTCTCGAACAGGATGAGATACCAGATGTTGATATCAAAGACTCTGCCGAATTCCTCTCCAACGCATTTGATGCTGAACTGAAGAGGACCAAAGAAGGAAATGGCCAACAGACTCCATCTATCTACAAAACCATCTACCTGTTTATTAGAAAGAAGGCGGCGATCAACGCAGCTTTTGCGGTGGTCCATGCAAGCACCTCCTACGTCGGTCCTTACCTGATCAACGACTTTGTGAAGTTCCCAAGTGAGAAGAAGCTGCGCAGCTTACAAGGTGGTTACGTTCTGGCCCTTGCATTCCTAAGCGCCAAGATGGTTGAGACGGTCGCGCAGAGGCAATGGATTTTTGGTGCCCAGCAGTTGGGTCTGCGCCTAAGAGCAGCTCTTATATCCCACATTTACAAGAAGGGCCTACATCTATCGAGCCAATCGCGGCAAAGCCATACGAGCGGAGAGATCATCAACTACATGAGCGTCGACATCCAACGGGTCACTGACTTCATCTGGTACATGAACATGATCTGGATGCTGCCGATACAGATTTCACTCACAATCTATATTCTCCACATGAATTTGGGCCTCGGGTCTTTGGCGGGATTGGCGGCAACAGCATTGGTCATGACCTGCAATGTGCCGATTACCAGGATACAGAAAAGACTGCAGTCGAAGATCATGGAAGCAAAAGACGAGCGCATGAAAGCCACATCGGAGGTTCTCAGGAACATGAAGACTCTGAAACTTCAAGCCTGGGACACCCGATACCTCCGCAAGCTCGAAAGCTTGAGGAAGATCGAGTCCCACTGGCTGTGGAAATCGTTGCAGCTGTCGGCAATCTCAGCGTTCATTTCAGTTGTGACATTTGGTGCTTGTATGCTGATGGGCATTACGGCCGGGAGAGTGTTATCTGCACTGGCAACATTCAGAATGCTACAAGATCCAATCTTCAATCTCCCAGACTTACTGTCCGTGCTCGCACAGGCAAAAGTTTCAGTCGATCGAGTCGCGGCATATCTCCAAGAAGACGAAATCCAATCTGATGCGGTTGAGTTTGTGCCAAGGAACGAAACGGAGTTTGAAGTCGAGATTGATAGTGGGGAATTCAGCTGGGACGTGGACTCAAGAAACCCGACGCTTAGCGGATTGCAGTTGAAGATCAGGAGGGGAATGAAGGTGGCAGTCTGTGGAACCGTTGGTTCAGGAAAATCCAGTCTGATTGTATGCATACTCGGAGAAATACCAAAACTTTCAGGGACTGTAAAAATCAGCGGCATCAAAGCTTATGTTCCTCAGTCCCCGTGGATACTGACGGGCAATGTTAGAGAAAATATCACCTTCGGAAACCCGTTCAACAGCGATAAGTACAACAAAACGATCGAGGCATGTGCCTTGACCAAGGATTTTGAGCTCTTCTCCCATGGGGACCTGACGGAGATCAGAGAAAGAGGCATTAACATGAGTGGTGGCCAAAAACAGAGGATACAAATTGCACGGGCCATTTACCAAGATGCTGATATATACCTTCTCGACGACCCTCTCAGTGCTGTGGATGCTCGTACAGGCAGACAACTATTTGAGGTTGGTTTCTTCTTCTTTGAGACGATTCCAACATGGAAATGCTCACAAGCAATAGAATTCAAAATAGAATCGAAGTTGAAAATTACGGAGAGCTTGAGGTTCTAGCTTGATTCTACAAACCTCCTTGTAGACCAATGAGCTACTTGTAGCAACTCCCAAGAAGAGCCAAACAAGTTGATGTAGGACAGGTCACGGATGACACATGAAGCCTAGGATTGCACGAATTTGGGCCAGAAGGGCCCTAGGCAAAAACAGCCTAAACGTGCACTATAGCTTATGGTGGTTGTAACTTTGCAGCCGGTCATCAGATTAGAATGCATAGTTTTTGAAAAGCTATTGAGGAGGTCTACATCCTAGCCAATCAACCCAGGTTCATTGGCACCCAAATGGCTTCACAAAATTCAATCTTTTCAGCTGTCAAATTTGAGTCTGAAGTTAAAAATTACTGTTTTTAGTAAGTTTGTTTTTGCACTTTTCAGGGTTTTAAGAGTCAAGTTCTAGTCCAAATTCTTTGTTTCATCCATATAAGAGTTTCTCATGAGAACCCAAATGATAAAATGAAATGGAAAATAAAAAAATTTCCATCCATTTGGCATGAATCATTTCAATGAATGTAAGTTCTAAACTTTCAGAAGTTCAAGCGCTTGTTGACTTTCGTATAATTTCTACGTACTATGTATATAATGAAAATTACAATTATGTAAAACCACATGATCATGGAGCCTACAACTATCCATCATTTTCCACATGGTTCTTCCTACTTGGCATGCAAAAATAAAATAAAATCCACTTTCCACTTGATGTTTATACTAAACTTAGGTGAAATAAAAATTCCAACTGATCTTAGGATAAATCTACAGTTTGGCATTTTAAGTGAGTGCGACATCTCATCAAGATAGAGAATGTTCTGTGTACAATAAGGCATATATTTGTTATGCACGACTGCCTGATGGGGATTCTAAAGGACAAGACTCTACTGTATGTTACCCACCAAGTTGAGTTTCTTCCAGCGGCAGACCTCATTCTGGTATGTACGATCTCTTGTATTTAGCTTTGCACCTGTTTGATTGATTGCCAATCTCTTAGGATAACAGAATGATGTTCGATACTCCACAAGTAAAATGCATGATGTTATTGCAACCTATGTTTGTATGGCTCAAAGTTCTAATGATCACAGTCTAGAATCTAAGGTGGCAAAATCAAACAGTTAAGGGCTTGTTTGGATGCTCAGCTGGACTGAATGGAAATTCCATGCATCAATCCCTTATTATGAGCTGGGCGGGGCTAGACCCAGTTGATTTTTTCCCCCACTTATTGAATTGACTGATTGAAAATAAGCTCAATTGAGCATCCAAACACAGCCTTTCTAACTGACGAGTACATAACTGATTAGGACAGAAGCTTTTCTTCAACAGGTAATGGAAAATGGAAGAATCGCACAGGCAGGTAAGTTCAAAGAGCTTCTACGACAGAATATAGGATTCGAGGTGTTAGTTGGTGCACACAGCCAAGCGCTAGAGTCGATTGTCACAGCTGAAAATTCAAGTAGAACATTCCAAGAACCCAAAAGAAAGACAACAGAATACTCAAACGAAAATGAATCTGATGTGGAAGCTGCATTGGAAACTCAAATTGAGAATTACACCAGGCAAGAGTTCGAACTAGAGATCACGGATGAATCGGGTAAAATAATGCAAGACGAAGAAAGAGAGAAAGGGAGCACAGGCAAGGAGGTTTACAGGGCTTACTTGACTGCGGTGCAGGGTGGTGCTTTGGTGCCAATCATACTCATAGCGCAGTCAATGTTCCAGATATTACAGATAGCAAGCAACTACTGGATGGCGTGGGCTTCTCCTACTACAACAGGGACGGCACCAACGGTGAAGATGAGCATTGTTTTTCTTGTGTATATACTTCTCTCGGTTGGAAGTTCGCTGTGTGTACTCGTCCGATCAATGCTAGTAGCAGTAACCAGCCTTCTTACTTCACAAAAGTTCTTCAGCAACATGCTTCATAGCATCCTCCGTGCACCGATGTCATTCTTCGATTCTACACCAACTGGAAGGATCTTAAACAGGGTTAGTATATGTATAAATCCCCAAAAAAGACATGTCACATATGAAAGTAAAATTACATTACAATACTATTCAAATACAATAATTATTATTTTAAATATTACTATGGACATGTCGAGGAATCTGACTTCTATGTATAAGGGCGTGTTTGGATTGAGGGTAAACGAAGGAAAACTAAGAAAACCATACAGTTTTCCTTTGATGTGATTCCTCTGTTTGAGAAACAAAAAGAGAGAAGTAAATTGATTTCCATTCCACACCAAGGAAGTAAAACCTTCTTTTTTCCTTCAAAAAGTAAAGTGGTGGGAGAAGAGGTTTCCCTTCTAATGTGATGTTTTAATGAAAAAAATTGGAGGGAAAAATGTTTCCTTTGAAAAATTGCAACCCAAACACTAGAAATGCAAAGGAAAAGCATTTTCTAAGACTTTTTTTTTTTTTTTTTTTTGTTTTTGTGGGGGGGGGGGGGGGAAGAAAACAAATGAATATTGTTTCCTTCCCCAAGCACTGATGTCAATTTATCATCCACTTATGTAACACTCTTACTTTCCCTTTCCTTCCCCTAGTTTACCCCAATCTAAACGCACCCTACCATGTCTGGCACTCCATGCCTGTGCCTAACATCGACACACATGTTCGTGTCCAAATGACTTAAATGTATGGCATGTATGCATGTGTCTGGAGAGAGAGAGAGAGAGAGAGAGAGAGAGAGAGAGAGAGAGAGAGAGAGAGAGAGAGAGACAAGAAAGAACTAAGTTCAGATTATCTGTAGCCTTTTAACCGTCTTACTCACAGGCGTCTACAGACCAAAGCATACTAGATTTGGAAATGGCAAACAGGTTGGGTTGGTGTGTTTTCTCGATAATACAGCTTCTGGGGATTATTGCAGTCATGTCACAGGTAGCATGGCAAGTTTTTGCCATATTCTTTCCCGTGATGGCGATCTGCTTATGGTACCAAGTAAGATACTGATGTTCTACGATAGTGATCTTGTTTGGTGATTATTACAAAATATCTGCAATCTAAGAATTTATTATGGTCATTGCAGCGATACTATATACCAACTGCCAGAGAGTTGGCCCGCTTATCTGGAATTCAAAGGGCTCCAATCCTTCACCATTTCACGGAATCACTTTCCGGAGCTGCAACCATCAAGGCATTTGGCCATGAAGAACGTTTCATCTATACAAACCTTGGCCTTATAGACAACCACTTGAGGCCATGGTTCCACAATGTTTCGGCAATGGAATGGCTTTCCTTTAGATTAAACCTGTTATCGAATTTCATTTTTGCATTTTCGTTGGTTTTGCTCGTGAACCTCCCTGATGGAATCATTAACCCAAGTGAGTTTTGAATACAAGTTTTAGTCTGTGTTTGGATGCAATATTCAATTCAATTGCAGTTGTTAGTTCGACAAAGCGGAAATTGCCAAATTGTAGTTGCATTTCTCAGTACTAAAATTTCTGTGTCTGTACTCTAAATTGCAATTACAGTACCTTCAAATTGGACTAGAAAGAAGTGTGACCGCAATTCAGGGCACACCCACAACACAGGTTCAAGGCAATGTCTTATTTCCTCCGGATTTAACTAAAAGTTCACAATTCAAATTTGGTTGTGCATCCAAACAAACCCTTGAGAATCCCCCTAAGAAATTGTTCCTGATAATATACGAGAAAATCCCAGGAGATCTGATCAGAAATCTTGTGGTATACAGGCATCGCAGGGTTGGCGGTGACGTACGGACTGAATTTGAACGTGCAGCAAGCCTATGTTATCTGGAATATATGCAACATGGAGAATAAAATTATTTCTGTCGAAAGGATCCTACAATATTCGAGAATTAAAAGCGAAGCTCCTTTAGTGATTGAAGAATGTAGACCACCAAACAACTGGCCTACAATTGGAACAATATGCTTCAGAAACTTACAGGTATGGCCTCTAAACACATCCATTTGTAGGAAATCTGAGCTGTATATCAGGTGGGCTCCACCTTGAACTGTCCCACAAACACTAACATGTGCTAAACCGAAATCGTAAAATTGCATCATGTGACTGTCCATGACGGATTCATGTTCTATATCATTTAACACGAGTTTGACTGTGCTACAGATCAAGTATGCTGAACAATTGCCGTCTGTTTTGAAAAATATTACATGCACGTTTCCGGGAAAGAAAAAGGTGGGAGTTGTAGGACGGACCGGAAGTGGGAAATCTACTCTCATACAGGCTATATTCCGCATCATGGAACCTACAGAAGGAAGCATTGTGATCGATGATGTGGACATCTGCAAGATAGGCCTTCATGACCTGAGATCGAGACTCAGCATCATACCACAAGACCCGACAATGTTTGAGGGAACCGTGAGAGGAAACCTCGACCCATTAGGGGAATACTCTGACATTGAAGTATGGGAGGTAAGTCTACTAGATTCACCACAACAATTTCAAATAATTGCTTCCTTACAAATATACATTGAGTAGAACTCATGACTTGGGATTGGCTCATTTGGATTTGAAAACTAACACAATTAATACATGCATATATACATATATACAATGGCATTGGCATACAAAAGTACTGCAAAATGAGCAAAAACTGCACGAGGAAATGCCTAATTGGATATGAAGAAGTTGATAAGAGGAATTATACAGACACACAAGATTCCCCTCATGTGGGTCCCATCCCATGGTTCAGAGGTCCAAACCATTGATCTGATGGGACTCAAAGTGGGATACAACCATTTGATATTTTGCATTTTCTCCATTGAATGTGGACAGTTGCAGTATTTTCTTGTGTATGCTAATGGAAGGGTTGTCATCATTCGATCTTGGTGATTTACATGACATCCCTTATCCATGATGAGGGTTCACCAGATAAGCGGTTCAGATCACTGGGCCATGGGACCCACATGCAGGGTATCCTGTGAGTCAGCAGGCTGTAAGTTTATGATGAGAATAATTACTCCATCCATAAAAGTTTTTTAAAAAATCTATCTATTTCGCTAATTTTTTAACAAGAACAAACTGTGATTTTCTAATAAAATCACCCAAATCTGACATACCTGCACAATATAATTTGAAATTCTGGGCACTGAAGAGCTTATTCTTTTAAGATCTTGATATGATACTGCCAAGAGCTTATTCGTTTAAGATCTTGGTATGACACTACTTACATTGGTGGCTTGTTACAACTATTCAGGTGCTGGATAAATGTCAGCTTGGTGATTTGGTGCGCGAAAAGGAAAAGAAGCTGGATTCATCAGGTAGGGATAATACACCATACTCTAGTGTATAGATGACATAAGTTACTGAGTTCTCGAGCTATTGAGTTCAAAGTTGCTGATAGATAGCTTACTTACAGTGGTCGAAAATGGACAAAATTGGAGTGTCGGCCAGCGGCAGCTGTTCTGTCTTGGAAGAGCTTTGCTGAAGAGAAGCAGCATCCTTATCCTTGACGAAGCAACTGCCTCGGTAGACTCTGCAACTGATGGTGTTATACAGCAGATCGTTCGTCAGGAGTTCAATGATCGGACGGTGGTAACCATAGCACATAGAATCCACGCGGTTATAGACAGTGATCTTGTTCTCGTTCTCAGTGAAGGTATGGATCTTATAAGGCATTCTGCAATGGAAATTACCATGTATCTAGACTTTAGAAGTCTATGATCCAGTTCGAATTCTTTGAACCTTACTAATGTGGAGCCCACCCAAGTGATCCTACATTTGATCAGCAAAGAACATTGGATAAGAGGAATCCACCACAGATTGCTCATGAATTAAGGATAACTATGATTAGATAGCTACGGACATGCAATAAGGCCATGCAAAAGGATAGGAAGATCTTACAATCCATTTTGTAGGCTCTTGTTTGAATGGATTTGATCAGCCAATCGTGGTGAGATTGGGGCCATGCAACATCCACAGTGGACTCCTATCTAATGGCACCATGATAATTAGTTGGGTCCATCTGGCCCTATAAGGTAGAAAGAATTTGCATTGGATCTGTGACTCCCTACAAACCTATAGCCCATGGTTCGGTGATCCAGACCATTGACTTGATAGGCCCCACCATGGATAGGGGATTCTCCAAAAACTCCCAGGTTGGATGAACATAAGCTTTCGACCGATCGCCTGCAAATAGGCATTAGAGAAATAAAATACAGCAATAGCCCATGATCAATAGAACATAGACAAAGGACTGAAGGGTTTGTACCATCCAACCTAGAGATTTTCTCGAGCACCCATCGGATCAACAGCCTGCATAATTGAACCATGGGCCCTATAATTCACATATACAATGATTCTACATGATTTTGATTTAAAATCAATGTCATGTGAGCAGGGCGGATTCTGGAATACGACACGCCGGTGAAACTACTTGAACAAGAGGATTCATCCTTCTCAAAGCTTATAAGGGAGTACGCCTTAAGATTGCAGAACTTCAATAGCTTAGCGACTTCACAAAACACAACTAGCATACCTTAAAGCCTATATAAGAATTTCGGGACACCATGGCGAAGGCATTTGAAAGCATCTGGCCCAGCAGTGGGGAACGCCATTTGGTATGATCCGTTCAATTCAATTTTGATGCGAGCTACCATGATCTCCCAGGTTGACTACTCAAGATCGACGTTGGCTTTGGGAGAAGAAGATCATATTTCATCGTATCTCTTCAGTTAGGAAATATCTTGACCATTTTGAAAATGTATCGTTTTGTCTATGAGACCAGAAGGACAACGAAATTCGAAATCATGCATGACCATGAAACTTGTTTCTTTTTTTAGTGCGGTAGATTGGCTCTAGCAATTCAAAACTAATAAATTGCGGGAATTCAATTCAGAGCACTCTCCATTACAGAAATGTTCTATTCGAAGACCATATCTTATTTTCACAATAATCAGAGAATGCGCGGCATTGATTACAATGCAAATTCTCCGATGTAAAAGGCGGTATGCTATCTTATTTCGAATTCTGTCGAAATCAGATTGCAATTGTATTGATATGCTTTTCTGTTCTGATTGCCACCACAAAATCCTAATACACTTCTACTCTATGAGGAAGCATAGAAAAATTCCTACTGAAAAACTGCTAAAAACAGCAAAGATATGAACAATTTGAGGATTATTTCAAACTAGAATGAATCTCCTCAAACATCGAATTACCTTAAGCTCAGGAAAATAGAATTCTTGTGTTTGGATGCAGCATTGAAAGGAAATGGGTTTCTGTAGCAAGGAAGTGCCTCTTAAATTGTAGTTACATTCCTTTCCAGTTTCAAGTCCAACCTGAACATGTATTGAATACTCAGCGACTCAAACTGACTCATTCTGTGCTGAGTCGAGCTGGGACATGGCCAAGTGGGGAGGGGGGTAACTCATCCAAGTCAGGCCGAGTTGGGCATCTTTCAATGGTGACTCATGGTGCCAACTAGATCGGTCTCAATCAAGTCCGAGTCGACTCGAACGAGTCATCAAGCCATGTTCCCTTCAAGTAACACAACTGCAATTTGGAGCCAACTCCCTCAATATGAATACTAAGGATGATAACTCCAATTGAATTATTTTTCAATCGCAATTCAATTGAATAGTGCATCCAAACGCAGCCTTAAACAAAAAGTTAAAACTGGATACAAGTAGAAGAAAGAAAGAAAAGAAAATCTGAAATTTCTATCTAAAACAAAATTCAGTATTGCTCAGGTTGGAGATATAGAAGAGCAATGACACAGTAGAAATTCTTCTCATCTAATCTCTGCCCACATCCAATGTGGGCCACTGGTGGCCCTTCCTAAATCCATCATACATGCCCTTGATCAGATGGCATGTATTATAGTTTGTGGTGATTTGGGGCCATGTGCAATCCACGGTAGACACTTCCTATCCAACGGCTATTGGTGATCATAGTGGGCCACCTGACCCATTGAACAAAGAGTCTGGATCCTCTGTTTCTAGCAAATAGGGATTGTCGGTTCCCTGCATTGTAATTGGGCCATGTCATCCCTGATGACGTCGGTGCTGTAGCCTTTCAAAAAAAATACAGCTATTATCAAAAGAAAAAAGAAAAAAATAATAACAGAGAGAAAGAGAGAGAGCCGTTTCCCCTTCTCTCACCAACCCCTCTTCTCCCATTTTGATTTCCCATACCTCCTCTCCCAACTTCTCTCGCATCATTTTTCACATTTGTGAGTTGAGCTTCTGGTGGATTGACATTTCTTCTTCAGGTAAGGGTTTATTTAATGATTTGCATTGTTTTACTGTTAAATGGTTTCAAAGATGAGTGAGTAGTGGGATTTGGTTTGGAAGTGGCTCAATTTTTGTATGTCTGACTCCTATCATCCATTAGCCCTTCACGTGATTCTCCCTCCATGGACGTAAATACCCCCAACACTCCCATCCATTCTTCTCTTTTTCTTTTTCTTTCAAATTCTCTCTATATGTTAGCCCTGCCCCACAAGCTCTCCTGCTACAGTCCCTCCCTTTTGAGTATTTCATCCTCTGATGGACTGTCATGGTTGATAAACATGCACATACAAATCCTATGATCCACCACTCTTTAATTAAATAGGCCATAACACAGTATGGGATTTACTACTGTAGGACATTTGTTTGTCAAAATTTCATTGCTAACTATTCTCTATTTTGGGTTAGAGCATCATCTTAGTGTAATCATTTCATTTTAATTTTTTCTATGATCCACCTAATGTGGGATCCACTACTTGGACAGTTCAATTTGCTGCGTTTGAGCCCATGTTCATGTACAAACTTGTGTTTCCTGTTGGTGTTTGTAGTTTGTACTCACATGAGAAGTCGGTGTTTGTAGGCCATTGATGAAATGTTTAAGATCAATGAGATGTTTGAGATCTCCCCATTCCAAAGATTTTTTTTTAATGCAGCCCCACGTGGATAAAGGAACAGCCCGAAGATTCCTACCATTCCAATATTTAGGTGGGCCACAACAATCAATTTAGTGGTTTTAGGCATGATTTATATTGTTCCTAATGCTCTAACCAACCTGAGTTCCACATTTGTCTGAGTTTGTAGGGTCACGGATTATTTGAGTTAGTTTTGTGTTGCTCATTTTATTATTTAAGACATGGCATTAGTACATGTGCTTCATGGAAGTTTAATGACATGTAGTCCGAGCTATCATGAACATGGCAAGTATGTCCACCAGACAGTTGAGAATGACTTAGACAGGTAATAACAGGAAAACTGAAGTGTTTTGATGCCCTCAATCGGTGTTTTAAGTATCAACGACATTGGCCGATATATCTTGTATCCCACCTATGCAATACGAAACCCACAAGTAGTGGGATATATCCCACATGTTCAATTCAGTGAGCATTTTCGATTTTCGATCCCTTTTTCCTATAAATCACATTAAATCAATGTCAAATTATTTCAAATCCATGATTTTTTCATGTTTTGCATGAAAAACCATGGATTGGGAGCTTCAATTTTAAGATGTGGAGGAGATGGGCCGAGTTGCGGAAAATTGAAAAAAAATCAAAATTTCCAATTTCTCGTAAATCGGTTGCAATATTTGTGTCCAAACATGTATGTAACCTGATCTAGTGATTCTTCTTTTGAACGCATTACTTGTGTTTCCACACATATTCTTACATTTATAAATTATATGAATAGATTTTGAATATACTTGCATCAATTCAATTAGACAACACATAGATTAGGACCCCATACAAAGAAAACCTATCATCTGCACTTGTTTTTTTGTAATGTTTTGCTTTATTCCTTTTTAACAATCACTGAAGTTTCATTGAAAAATTCGACCAAATTCCTAATGTTTCCTAATGTTTCCCCATGTTTCCAACAACAACGATACATTACGTGCTACAACTGATATATCCCATGCGATAACCGATATGTATCTGTATCCCGAGGGTGCGATCCGTAATGCGATACCGATATTTCGAACATCACTCCCAATCTTATTTATGGGCAATTGATAAGATATGTTTAAACAAATGTGAGTTCACATATGGTTGAGCCTTTGTAGGGCCCATTTAATGTGTGTATCAAATATGCCACCTCATGTTCACAATGTGGCCTAAATATTAGCAATTGCTTCATTGTACTGTAGGCATACACTCATGCAAATCCAGATGGCCAAATTTAGATGCAAATCTAGATGGAGCACATCTTGTATCCAGTCAACATCCAAATTTAATGGGTGAAGTCAAGATAGTTAGGATCTACCTACCAATGTTATTCTCAGGCTATGCTTCGTCCACTTTAGGTCCATTATTTGGATGATTTTGGTCAATCTGCATGCATTGCTTGTGCATGGTGGGTGATTTGCCACGTTTAGTGAATTGTGGCAAATGCAAATCTTACATCTACTGATGTTTGCAATTCTCATTCTTCTTACGTAAAAATGTGCCTTGTACAAATAATAGAAGGGAGAAATCACTCGGTCATCTTACTTGGAATTTCATCAGCCTCTTTCTCACTAGAATTTCATAGGCTACCATGTATAACACCATGCCGATCTAAACAAATATGAGCCATTTGATCAATAATCTTTGAGTATGATAATGAGATTTTTATTGAATTGTATTGCGTGTTATAATTTTGATGTTTTACCATATTCTTTTTTGTTGAATGGAATGTATGCATGTTAATGGAATTATATTTAGCTTTAACATGGTCTTCTTATTTGTTGCTTTTTACAAAAATTGAAGGGTCTGCAGTCTGCTCTGGAGGTTTGGATGGTGTTTGCATCCAATGCCATCGTTTACTCCATCTTACTTAGCAAGCAAGTGTTGGAGCCAAACGCTTGATTGAATGGTTGGCAGCTGTTGGAGGTGGTTTGCTATTGTTGATGTTAAGGCGAACTATTGGTGATCATTGTTGGTTGTTGATGCATTGGTGCTATTGTTGTTTGTATTTATCAAAGTGGCTATGCACAAATGTAAAGACAAGGATCTAGCTAGCTAGGAGACGGGTCAGTTTCATTCCTTCTTTACTCAGTCTCTTATGAGTCTGGATCTTCTGTTCCTAGGAAATACATGTTCACAACAAAAAGGAAAGTAAACTAGTTTCTAAAAAAGAAAAAGGAAAGGAAATTAGTTTCTAAAAACATATTAAGAAAGTTTCTAAAAACAAACTAGGAAAGTTTCTATCCTAGAATTAGAAAGTAAATTAGTTTCTAAAAACAGAAAAGGAAAGTTTCTAAACCTAGAAATAGAAAGCTAAGTTAATTTCTAAAATAATTCAGAAAAAACCCTTACCTAAAAATAGAAAGTAGAAAAACCCTAATCTTAAACTAATTCCAAAACTAGTTAATCTCAGAAAAACGCAATCGTTAGTCCCCGGCAACGAAGCCAAAAACTTATTCACAACCCCAAGTGTAGGGTCGCAATGTAGTAATAATTTCGGTGAGACCGAGGTCGAATCCACAGGGACTAATCTCGTGTGTATTCTGAAAGCAACTAAGAGTAGAACTAGAAGAAGATGTAAATCTAAATCTGAAATTAAAGGGAGTAATTGTAAAGTGTGTAATTAGAAACTTAAGAAATTCAAAGGTGGGAACTATGGTTTCCAAGGATCCACTTGTAGCAATCAGGGAAATCTATTACTTGATTCAAGGACACAACTGGAATCGAAGTCTTATCCTATCCAATTGGAAGATATCTCAATAAGACCAAACCTGAACTTCCCTTGACCTAATTCTCAATGGATGAGAGTTATAAGGATTGGAAGTGATTCCATCACCTAGCCATGCCCTGGAGACAATGGCAAACAACATGATATAGCAATTCCCGCAATCAATCATAAGAGAATTATGAAGATTAGAAGGGATTCCATCATCCCACCATGCCCAAGGGACGATGGTGAACAACAAGATTTCCTAATTTCACAATCTTAGAGCTTGGAAAGAAGATACTCGAAGCTATTGCAGATCTATTGTAATTTGAGTCACAACAAACCATTAAAAACTGAAAGTATTCCTTATAATCAAACTAAAATCAAAGAGAGTTCAACATAAATATGAATCAAAGTAATAAAAACATCTCATCACGCTACAAGCTTCACCTCTTAGCCCTAGCTAAGAGGTTTAACCAACCATAGACATGATTGGATCAAAGTCTCTTAAGAAAAACATAAAAACAACTAAGAAAGAAGAAGAAAAACTCTTGGCCACCCTTTTGCTCCACTCTTTAAACCCTAGAAGATGCCTAGGAACATCCTAGGGAGCCATATTTATAGTTGTGAAACTCCAACTTTCGCACCTAGTTGGAAAACTCTAGAAACCGCCTCAAATTTACGCAATTTGCTAAAATAGACTTCACTCTGCGCAATTTCACAGAATGACCCAGAGTTTCAGAATATGCTTTTTCAGGACGATTTCAATATTCCTTTTCTTCACTTCAAATATTTGATTCTCTTCATTCCTCACTTGGTTTTCTTGGATCTTTGGCATGTGAATTCTTCAATCTTGGTCTCCTAAGATTAGAGTTGTACACGAGCAGAGTTAGCTCGGTGACTCACTCGACTCGACTCGGAAATACTCGACTCGACTCGGCTCGAAATGAGTTCGAGCCGAGCACGAGTTGATTTTTGGTGCTCGAATTGAGTTCGAGTCGAGCACAAGCTTGACCCTACTCGACTCGGCTCGACTCGAATAGTACTCGAAATCGACTCGACTCGGTACTCGACCAGGGGTATATATACCCCAAAACAAAAAACCCTAAGCTACCCTCTCTCAGCGCCTGTTCAAAAAACCCTAAGCCCTTCCTTCCCAGCGCCCGTCTTAAGGCAGCAACTGACCCCGGCAACAAATCCACCTCTCTCTCTCTCTCTCTCTCTCTCTCTCTCTCTCTCTCTAAAAAGCCATCTTCTCTCTCATTTACCGAACGCCTGAATCTCTCTCTCTCTCTCTCTCTCTCTCTCTCTCTCTCTCAAAGCCTTCTCTCATTTGCCGAACTCTTAAGAAACTCTCTCCCTCGCATCGATTTCATCAAAATGCAATTACTTAGAAGAATGCTGGGAAATTCGAGGAGGAATCTCAAGTTTGGAAGCTCCGCTGGTTCTTGAAGCTTCGGTATCAGTTAGATGGAGCTGCGATTTTAGCTTTAATGGAGAAGACAGCGGCTTTGAGCATGCGATTCTATGAGAAATGCTCCGGATTTTTAAGAGGTCTAGAAATTTGCATGTTTGCTTTGGGAGCTTTGAATTCTTCACAGCGAGCTTCATGGTGGTTTTAGAGATTCAAGCAGCTGTTTGATAAGAAATCTCCAACCGCCGCTCATCCCTGCCCTGCACGGTGCCGCTCGTCCCTGCCGACTCAAAAACTCTTCTCGAACTTGGCTCAAACTCGGACGAGCCAAGCACAAGCTGGGCATCCGAGCTCGAAGGCTGGGCTGAGCCGAGCCGAGCCGAGCCGAGTACGAGCTGGGGCTCGGGCAGTGCGAGCCGAGCACGAGCTGGGCAATACTCGGCTCGGCTCAACTCGACTCGTGTACAGCTCTACCTAAGATCCATCCCTTGCCTTGGTGATTCTTAAGCATCAAATCCATGCTTTTAGCACCATTTTCAATCCAAGCTCTTAAATTCACCTTGCGACACAAACATGAGTAAAATAGAACATTAAGCATTATCATGTTCATAAAACCAAGATATAACTGGGGGATAATATGCAATATTTGACCCTCAACAATACAAAACCCATGTTCCCCAGTTTCTTATTCAATTTCCAAAAAGAAAAAAGGAAAAGGGGAAAGAAATCTCTACTTCTCTCATTTCCCTCACTGCAGGGTTCGAGCATCTTCGACAACATCCAGAACAAGGTTGTTTTCGTTCTTCTTCCTTTTCAATCTCTTCCTTTCTTTCTAGGAAACTATTAATAACCTGTTTTGAATGAGCACTCAAAAAAAAATTAATAATAATAAATAATAATAATAATCATAATAACCACTCTCCTTCCATTTATATTTATTACCCACATAACAACCGTTGCTTTTCAAGTCCCAAAAGATCATTTAACATTCTCCTCTTTTGTGATTTCCTCTCTCTATTGCTCTACCTCTTCTTCTTCTTCTTCTTCTTCTTCAAGTTCTTTAAAAGAGGAAAATATCAAGGTCGCGTTCTCTTGTAGTGAGTGCTTGCGGTCAGGTGCTCCTCTCCCTTTCTCACTTATTCTTGATTTTTGTTTTTTCTGCATTTCTGCATCTAGGTATTGGTTGTCATGATGATATTTTGGTTTCTGCCTTCTAGGTTTTATGAATTTTTTGTTCTTCTCATTTGGGTTTTCTATAATTTGCATTTTTGTAAGGTAACTTTTTTTTTTTTCAGAAGTAATGATAATTTTAATGAAGAAAAAATGAAAATAGTATGAATAATCTAAGCCACAAAGGCCCCATCCAACCATACAATCATGGCTATCTATCAAGCGACTCAAATATCATATAAAGAAAAAGAAAAGAAAATGAAAAGCTTGTGTTTGGGATTACATAAATGCAAATTAAACATGGAAGGAAAATACATTTAGACGGATCTCTCTCTATCTATAGGTATTTTTTTTTCCAGGTTTCCGTGGATTGATATCTACACCACCATGATTAATCTACAAACCCACATTTTGTATTTTGGGTATTGAAAATGGTATGCATTTGTACAATTTCGGTACCAAAATGAGAAATTGATTGTACTAAAATCAATGTGGGACAGATGCAAATAGTTGTTCCATTTTCCTCTTTTATTGATTTGTGATGTTATGTGAGCGTATATATTAGTCTTTTTGTGCACGTATTATTATTTGATATTGAATAGACTTGTAGTGTATGTGATTTGTATAGGTTGAGTCAATTTTCTTAACTCTCACATCTCTCTCACACATAAAATAGGGCTCGAGTCCTAGTCTCTATGGAATTGAATAACATAAAACAAAATTGAAGCATGTGAGAAGTGATTGTAGTGCTCTAGACCTGTTGCATCATAATTTCTCTCCCTCTCTCTCATCCATTCAAATGTGTGTATGATAGTCATACATTCAATAACCTTTCTAACCACCATTTTTCAAACACCACCAAATCATACTACCTTGAAACTAATGTGTGTGTGTGTGTGTGTGTGTGTGTGTGTGTGTGTGTGTGAGAGAGAGAGAGAGAGAGAGAGAGAGAGAGAGAGAGGGGCATCTTGAGGGGCCTTTGTTTTGTTTATTGACATTTTTGCCATTGGAGAGGGAACCCTACATGTTGTTGGTGAGAGCATCGCATGATCTAGAAGCATGCTTCTCTTTTTCTTTCCTTTGCTTTCTACATGTTTAAAAATGGTTCTTTAGATCAGATGGATTGATGTTTTCTTGTTCTTCCACATTTTTATATCCTTTTGGTTTCCAATTATTTTATTAAAAAATATTATATGCATGGTGTATCGTAGAGGCCATTACGTAAAGGTAACAGTGGCAACCGTTACATGTTACCAGGTTGTAACGGCCGTAGCAGCCATCATGGAAAAAAATGACCTGTAACCGTCATTAATGATTCGTTACACCCTCTGTAAAGGCTGTAACAAACCCGTAATGGTTTGTTACAGGGCAAATACAGGTCTTTCGGGTTTTTTCCTTTCAATAAAAAATAGACCATAATGGCCGTTACAGGGGCCATAATAGTCGTTATGACCCTTATCATAAAGGTAATAGTGATGGTCATTATGGCTACCATTACCATTACGGAATACCTTGATTATGTGATAGTTTTTCCATATGATATTTTTACCCATAAATTTAGTAGTACCACCCTCACAAGAGTAATGTGGTCGTGATAGTGTTTGATTAATAGCCATAAGGCCTTCTTGATCCTAGTCATTTGCAGTGGAGATGCATTTTGTGGTAGAAGCAAATTACAATGGCCAAATTATCCCTGTTGGGGTGGAGATATCGATTTAAGGGTTGAAGATGATAAACACTTAAAAATTTACGCATCTATTTTTTTAAGCAATAAAAACAAAATTTTATTGAAAAAAGAGGGCGAAGCCAGAATATACAGACATGAAAACCTATACAAACACCCCAAGAACTTTTATAGCTCAGCCCAAGTGGCCAAGAATTGATCAACGACCTTCGCGGCCATTGCCCATTCTCTTACATGAGATTTCGCTACCCTAAACACCTCCTCTACTCATCCCAAGCGATTTCTGAATGTTCTATTATTCCTTTCCAACCATAAGAACCATATACCCGCCAACACCACAAGCCGCCACACCTTTCAACCCACATTCTTGGTCACCCCGTCATGCCACATTGTTGAGAAGTGGAGCCACATCTGAAGCCGCCCACGACCAGTCGAGGTTGCACGGATTTCGTGTCGCAAGTCCTTTCGCAACTGGGATGCGAAAGGAGTTTCGCGGATTTCATGTCGCAAGTCCTTTCGCAACTGGGATGCGGAAAGGGAAGTTGCCAAAACTATAAATTGGGGTCCCTAGGGCTATTCTAGGTTAAAAGGTGAATTTTAGGAAATTATTCTGAGGTGTGGGCAAAGGATTTTCTCTGTACTTCCAAGGGAGAGGTTAGTATATTGCCTTGTAATCTTCGTTTCTCTTCATAGTGGAATTTTGCATCCGTGGTTTTTTACCCTAGTTTGGGGTTTTTCCACGTATATCTTGTCTTGTGGTTTGTTTTGGATTGCTTTGATCTATTTCTAGTTTATATTTCTTCCTGTCTATCGTTTGTGGGTGAGGCCTTAGATTGGATCTAGGCTCACTGCGTTGTTGGCGTGCTACGCAACAACTGGTATCAAAGCTATTGGTTTAGTTCTATTGGGAGCGATGGCAGAAGATGGGAAAACTAGAATTGAGAAGTTTGATAGTTCAAACTTTGCCTTCTGGAAGATGCAAATGGAGGATTATCTGTATCAGAAGGACCTCTATATTCCTCTAGGAGGAAAAGAGAAGAAACCAGAAAAGTTGACAGATGATGAATGGTTTTTACTGGATAGGAAGGCTTTAGGAACGATCCGACTCTCTTTGTCTAAGAGCATCGCCTTCAATATATCCAAGGTAAAAACGACAAAAGAATTAATAGAAGCCCTAGCCACCATGTATGAAAAGCCCTCAGCATCCAACAAGGTTCATCTTATGAAACAACTATTCAACATGAAGATGTCAGATGGTGGGAGCATGGCTGAACATCTAAATGAGTTCAATACAGTCACGAGCCAGTTGGAATCCGTTGGCATTGCTTTTGAGGATGAGGTCAGGGCGTTATTGATCTTATCCAGTTTGCCAGACAGTTGGGATGGTTTGGTGATTGCTGTGAGCAATTTTCAGATCAACAAAGCTGAAATTTGATGATGTGGCCGGTCTAATTCTCAGCGAAGAATCTAGAAGGAAGGCATCAGGAGTTTCAGGGGATTCAGGGAATGCTCTAAACGTTGAAGGAAGAGGAAGATCGCTGAACAAAGCAGGCAATAAACACGGGCGTTCTAAGTCAAGGAATAAGTCCAAGGGACCGAAAGACAAAGACGGGTGTTGGCATTGCGGCAAGAAGGGGCACATGAAACGTAATTGCAGGGCGCTCAAGAAACAAGAAGGAAGCTCTCAAGGTGGGAAAGATTCAGTGAATCTGTCTGAGGAGAGCAACACAGAGGCATTGATCTTGTCTCTTGATGCGATGAATAAGTCTTGGGTTATAGACTCGGGTGCTTCGTTTCATGCTACTTCGTGTAAGGAAGTTCTGCGTGATTATGTGTCAGGTGACTTTGGGAGAGTCTACCTGGGTGATGATGAGCCGTGCAATATTGTTAGAAAGGGAGATGTTCATGTAAATCAGAAAGACGGAACGGTCTTGAAATTGAAGGATGTCAGACATGTACCGAATTTGAAACGTAATCTGATCTCATTGGGACAGTTGGCTGATACCGGTTATGTGACGACATTCACCAGTGACTCCTGGAAGATCACAAAAGGTGCTTTGGTAATATCTCGAGGCAAAAAGGAAGGTACTTTGTACGTGACTTTAGGATCGTATAGTTCACTCGCAGTCGCATCAACTGGAGTGAATGGGCAGTTATGGCATCAGAGGCTGGGACATATGAGTGAGAAAGGGATGAAAGTGCTATTGTCAAAAGGGAAGCTACCAGGGCTGAAGTCTATTGACTTGGAATTCTGCGAGGACTGCGTGTATGGCAAGCAAAAGAGGGTAAGCTTCAAGAAGACGGGACGCGCTCCAAAGACACATCTGTTGGAGCTTGTACACACTGATGTGTGGGGACCGGCACAGGTATTATCTCTTGGTGGCTCACGTTATTTTGTTACCTTTATTGATGATGCTAGTAGAAAACTGTGGGTCTACTTCTTAAAATATAAATCTGATGTATTTGATGTATTTAAGAAGTGAAAGTTATAGTAGAAAATGAGACAGGTAAAACAGTAAAGTGTCTCAGATCTGACAATGGGGGAGAGTATTGTGATAAGAGGTTTGAGGAGTATTGTGCAGCAAATGGAATCAAACATCAGAAAACGATTCCAGGGACACCACAGCAGAATGGTGTGGCTGAGCGCATTAACAGGACCATCCTTGAGCGCGCCAGGAGCATGAGGTTACATGCAGGGTTACCCAAGACCTTTTGGGCAGATGCTGTGAATACTGCCGCATATCTCATCAACAGAAGTCCTCAGCACCATTGGATGGTGGGCTACCAGAAGAAGCGTGGACTGGGAAAGAAGTGAACCTTGCACATCTCAGAGTGTTCGGTTGCACTTCATATGTTCACATTGATGCAGAGCACAGAAACAAGCTGGATGCGAAGTCCAGGAGGTGCACGTTTATAGGCTATGGGCAACATGATTTTGGCTACAGGTTCTAGAATGCAGAAAACAGAAAAATCATCAGAAGCAAGGACGTATTCTTTAATGAAAAAGTGATGCATAAGGACAGTGTGCAGGAAAATAAGGCCGAGAAAAAGGAATTCGTAAAGTTGGAAGAGTTACCGGACATGGGTGTTACAGTGCCACAGGATGAGGCAGAGCCGCATACACCAGTTGTGAGGAGGTCTACTCGGGAGAGGAGACCCACGGTCCGATACTCACCCTCCTTACATTATCTACTACTGACAGATAATGGTGAGCCAGAGTGTTTTGAAGAGGCGTTACAGTCAGATATATGGGTTAAGTGGGAGCAGGCCATGGATGATGAGATGGACTCTCTTGAGTCTAATCGTACATGAGAGCTAGTCACTCTACCCAAGGGTAAGAAAGCTCTTCATAACAAGTGGGTTTACAGACTGAAGGAGGAGCACGATGGTTTGAAACGGTACAAGGCCAGATTGGTTGTGAAAGGGTTTCAACAAAAGGCATGTATCGATTTCACTGAAATATTTTCACCGGTAGTGAAAATGTCTATGATTCGCATGGTCTTGAGTATAGTGGCTTCAGAGGACTTACATCTATAACAGCTAGATGTTAAGACAACCTTTCTTCATGGGGACCTTGAAGAAAGATATATATGCATCAGCCGACAGGATACGTGGCACCAGGTAATGAGAACAAGGTGTGCAGACTGAAGAAGAGTCTATATGGCCTGAAGCAGGCCCCGAGGCAGTGGTACAAGAAGTTCGATAGTTTCATGTCGGGAAACGGTTTTAGGAGATGTCATGCAGACCACTGTTGTTACTTGAAGAAGTTTGATACGTCATACATCATCCTTCTTCTGTACGTTGATGATATGCTTGTGGCTGGCTCAAGCATGGAGGACATCTCAGATCTGAAAAGACAATTATCTAGAGAATTTGCCATGAAGGATTTAGGAGCTGCAAAACAAATCCTAGGCATGAGGATAAAGCGTGACAGGGAAAACAAGAAATTAGTTTTGTCACAGGCAGAGTACATAGCCAAGGTACTTGATCGATTCAATATGGGAGGTGCTAAGCCGGTTAGCACTTCATTAGCCAACCACTTCAAGCTATCTAAGGAGCAAGGTGCAAAGATGCAGGAGAAACATGACTACATGGCTAAAGTCCCATACGCGTCAGCTATTGGGAGTCTCATGTATGCTATGGTGAGCACGAGGTCAGAAATTGCTCAAGCAGTAAGAGTTGTTAGCAGGTTCATGAACAACCCCGGGAAGGAACATTGGGAAGCTGTGAAGTGGATCCTTAGGTACTTGGTAGGTACTAAGGACGTAGGGCTGTATTATAGTGGATCGAAAATCAAGTTACAAGGCTACGTGGATTCAGATTTGGCAGGAGATATCGACAGCAGAAAAAGCACTACGGGTTATGTTTTTACTCTGGGTAGTGCTGCAGTCAGTTGGGTCTCTCAGTTACAAAAGATAGTATCTATCAGTACGACGAAGCAGAATATGTTGCGTCTACAGAAGCATGCAAGGAGATGGTGTGGATGCAAGATTTTATGGAAGAGTTGGGTAAGAAGCAAGCAGATTGCAAGCTGTACAGTGACAGTCAGAGTGCAATACACTTGGCTAAGAATTCAGTCTTTCATTCAAGGACCAAGCATATTGATATCAGATATCACTTCATACGTTCGTTACTGGAAGATGGATCGATTGCTCTGGAGAAGATTCATACAAGTGAGAATCCTGCGGATATGCTGACCAAGGCGGTCACAAGGGAGAAGCTGAAGCTCTGTTAAGCTTTGATTGGTCTTCAGGCTTGAAGACAGGGAGGTGGTGCACTCCGGATGAAGAAGACAAAGGTTTATGGAGATGTGTCTCCAAGTGGGAGATTGTTGAGAAGTGGAGCCACATCTGGGGCCGCCCACGACCAGTCGAGGTTGCGCGGATTTCGTGTCGCAAGTCCTTTCGCAACTGGGATGCGAAAGGAGTTTCGCGGATTTCGTGTCGCAAGTCCTTTCGCAACTGGGATGCGAAAGGAGTTTCGCGGATTTCGTGTCGCAAGTCCTTTCGCAACTGGGATGCGAAAGGAGTTTTGCGGATTTCGTGTCGCAAGTCCTTTCGCAACTGGGATGCGGAAAGGGAAGTTGTCAAAACTATAAATTGGGGTCCCTAGGGCTATTCTAGGTTAAAGGTGAATTTTAGGAAATTATTCTGAGGTGTGGGCAAAGGATTTTCTCTGTACTTCCAAGGGAGAGGTTAGTATATTGCCTTGTAATCTTCGTTTCTCTTCATAGTGGAATTTTGCATCCGTGGTTTTTTACCCTAGTTTGGGGTTTTTCCACGTATATCTTGTCTTGTGGTTTGTTTTGGATTGCTTTGATCTATTTCTAGTTTATATTTCTTCCTGTCTATCGTTTGTGGGTGAGGCCTTAGATTGGATCTAGGCTCACTGCGTTGTTGGCGTGCTGCGCAACACACATAAAGAAGAATTGATTGATTGATTAAGATGAGGCCCACATTATGCCAAAGAGGTAGAACCGATGCCATGTCCGACTTGCAAAGGTGCAATGAATAAAAAGATGGTCCACCATTTCCTCATTCCGAAAGCACATAACACAGACATTTGGGAGAACCATATTTATTTTCCTACGGTTATCAACCGTCAAAACCTTGCTACACCCAACTAACCAAGCAAAAGCCGCCACCTTTGAAGGCGCACCATAATGCCACACTTGGGCGGACAGGCTTATCCCATTACTTGTATCCCCTCCCTCCAAGTACCTGTAGAATGATCTTATTGAAAATTTCCTGGATCTATCTTTGTGCCACACCAACGAGTCCGCTTCTGATAGCACCGGCCTTACCTTATCAAGAAAGGCCAGCAAAGCCACTAGCTCCTTGACCTCTTCATCATATAAATTCCTTCTACAAGGTGGGCACCAAATGCAAACATCCCCTAGTATCGAGAAGCACTTCACCACTAGCATCCCCTCCCCCAAAGCAACCGAAGACAACGTCAGAAATACCTCCCCAATTTTTGCTCCCCCACCCAAATATCTTCCCAAAACTTGATTTTCAGCCCATCCCCTAAGGAGAAGCAAACACCTTCCCACACCTTGTTCCTCAACTGGGCAACCGCTTTCCACACCAAGGAAGCCCTATACAAAGATGAGGACCGAGTCAACCAGCCCCCTTCTTCCACCCCATACTTCCTTTCCACTACTGCTTTCCATAAGGAGTTCCCCTCTACCCCAAAATCTCCACACCCATTTTCCTATCAGAGCATCATTAATTGTAGCCAAAATTTCTCAAACCTTCGCCACCTAGTTCCCATGGCTTACAAACCTCCTCCCACTTCATAAGATGAAACTTGTGTTTTTCTTCCGCTTATGCATCTATGTTAACCTTTCTATCTACCTAATATGTCTAATTTTTGTTTTGAGTATTGAAATTAAGTACATAAATGTAATTACCTTCCCCACTATCCATGTTGAGGAACTCGGCTCCAATATATAGTAAGTGTTACTTCAAAGTTGACCTAGAATGGAATCTAGCTTGGATTTGCTAGAATATGTGCCAATCTGCCTTATTACAATTTACAATAGCCAAAGGCCTTAGCTTTTTATTGTGGGTCGCCTTTCAATGATTGAAACTGTTTATATTAATGTTCCTCACATTGTATGGAGGATGAAGAACGAATAAAAAACTCTCTTTGGATTATTTTAACCCTTTGATGTTTTGGCTCTTTTGCTTTGAATATGGATGGTTTGGGGTGAAGTAATTCAAAATTTAGACATAACTCGAAGCATTTTTTTTTCTTATGTTATCATTTAGTTTTTCTCTCATCATTTGTCTTATAAACATAAGTGTGCAGATAAGACTAAGTATTTTCTCTATGTGGTAATTTGTATGATAAATAATTCTAACAAGAAGACTGTTTAAAAATGTGCATTGAACTGGAAACTTCAGAAAAACGCACAAATCCTTTAAAAGGAGTATCTGCTATCGCTTTAATATGCTCATCCTTCAAGTTTAGTTTCTTAATAAAATCATAAAACTTTGATGGAGCATATCTAGTAGTATAATTGACGTTTTGTGATTGAATGATCTCTTCCTGCATTCAATGAGAAACAATCACAATGAGTTCATTCCATACTTTTTTACCCATTGCATCTTAAATCATTTTAAATTTGATCAACATTATCCGAGAGAAGGAGAAATAACTCACCATGTCATACTAAATATGGCTTCAATAAGATGTCATAATACGATAATATATATACTTATGTATTCATCAATATTGTGTCCAGATATATAATTATATTGATGTATTTATCTCCATCAGGTTATTAAAGATAAAAGCCCTACAAACGAGGATAGCCACCTACTACCTCCCACTGTAAGTACTTTATATCCATTTTTTTAACCTATTATGTAATCAATAACTAATTTCACACTTGATTATATAAGTCATTGTTGTGATTGGCATACAAGAGACATCAAATACAATCAAAGAGATACGTCAGCGGTTGGATAAATACATTAAATTGAATAGAGTAAAAGAATTTTAGATCTTCAACTTTCTTTCTTTTGAAAAATTCCAATAGATCTTTAGCATCAAATTTTTTGATGTCAGCGCCCGAGTTTACCCCTGATTCAAGTTGTGAAGCCGACATATCTACCTCTAATGCCCCACACGTAAGTCTCTCATCGCATGCGCATCGGCAGGTTCTAACACGTGTCTCGAATTGGCAAGTGCTTCGCTTTCTAATGTCAGGGCGTCTTATACGCCAATTCTACGAAGTTCCCCGCCAAGCACACGTTTCACCCCTTTTGCTTAATAATCACATATCTTCTATCAAGTGGCCTTCCTTGCCTATTTCAAATCATCAAGAGATAGGTCAAGCGTCTTCTTTCTCCTCTTCCCAGTCACACCCTCAATCTCTAATGCTCTCCCGATAGTGGCCATCGATGACTCAGCACGTCGTTGGTGGGGGGGGGGGGGGGGGGGGGGGGGGGGGGGGGGGGGTCCCCGCTTCGGTCTCCTCTTCTGCGAAACAAATTTGCGTCGGATAGAATGGCATCGAGGTGGCATGGAATTTTTCGCGAATGCCCTCGACATCACCCCTCTTCAGGCGGCTAGAGATATTCCTCATCAAGACAAGACCTCTCCCATCCCCTTCTTAATCGATGAGGTCCCATCGAGGTCCAAGGCGCTATTAGAGGCAAAGATCAATTGGTATAAAGACATGCTTGGCCGTGTGGGAAAATCTATCGACCTAACCTTTGGTGCTCAAGACGACAATGGTTGGACCTTTATGAAATTTGTAGAGGATAGAAGCAATCTCAGACAGAGGGAGGTGAGTAAAGATCAATCGAAACCAAAATTCCCAAAGGGGTGGAGAGAACTTCTCAGCCTAGAAAGCTCGGTGAATTATGATTATCCTGGGAGCAACAGCAAAGCCCAAAAGGGCAGGGGTGTCAAACAAGTTTGCCAATGAAGGTTCTATGTTAGAATATCAGGGGGTTGGGCTCCCCCGATAAACATCAACAGATCAAAGAAGTCTACAACAAGTACAAAATTCAAATTTTGGCTTTGAAAGAGACCAAGTTAGACGCGTTCAATGATATCAAGTTGCGCTCTATCTGGGGGATTAAGAATGCAGGTTGGGCATCCTTAAATGCTAAAGGCACGGCGGGTGGAGTGTTGGTCGCATGAAACAAGGTCTTCTGGGAGGTTGAGAGACCATATTGGGTCATTTTCAGTCTCGGTTTGCTTCAGGGACAAGTCTACGCAATTCAGGAGGCTGAGAGACCAATCTTCTCATGTCAAACAGCGACATATTAACCTAAGGAAATATATTTTGTGCTCCTGCCATCCCTAAGGTATTTCTCGACTCTTAAAGACTTAATCACAAGAGCAATGAGCTTGGTAGGTCTTGCCACACGCATTGATATGGTTTGGAAGCTGTGTACACCAGGGGGAGCTCTTAGGCGATTTGGGGTTGGATGTTGATTGTTAACATGGACTTCAAAATGTTGGTTGGTTTAGCTGAGCTTCTCCTCATAAGATTTTTCAATTTGTTGTCCCATATACTCAATAGAGAAGAGCACAACAATCAAGAGAAGATGACAGGAATAAAAAATAAAAAATCAATCCATGGACAAAATAGGACTTGAATGATGCTTTTCTGCACTTGGAAAATCCTATGTCGACATGGATGTGGGTCCATTTCATTCAAGGGAATTCAAACTAATCCCAAGGAACAACAAAGCAAAACCACCCAATTAAAGGCAAGGAGAAAGAAATAATTTTTCAATTGGTAATGAACAATCAGTTTAAAGAAGAGGCAATGATCTAACCATAATGATGCAGAGGCAAAAAACTGAAAATATAAAAATTAACCCGATGCCTTTAACCTTATTCTCAAGGGTTACTGTTAAGAATAGCCTGATGCCAATCTGGAATATTGTCTGATGCCTGATCTCTACTTGGATGATATTTGGATGAAAATGACATCATCAATCAACCTTTTAGATGCCTACCGTTGAAACATTCATGAGCGGCCCATGAATCCGGAATGTTGTCTATTGTCTGTTTTATTGTCCATTAGATGATATCCGCTAATCAGCCAGTTACCATCATCTTTTTAGCAGATTTTTTAGTTAAAGCACATGATAGGGCCCAAGATTTATGGTTTGGTTTAAGTTAATTTTCATATAGGTATCTGTTTTAACCCTTTTTTTACTAACTAACATTAATGTAAAATTCAATAATCATTTTTGCAGGTTCACAGATGTATGTAAGGCTCCAATACACTTTCCCCGACGTAAAACTGGAAGTAATGGGAAGTCTTTTTTCCAAGAGGGTGTTGGTGTTATTGGGTTATTAATGCAGGGGCATTTTCACACCGAGCTCTAGTGGGGTGGCCTGTGGGATGCAGGGGCACACTCGGGGCAGGTGGCTCGTGTGAGGCGGTACCCATGTGATGTGGGGCCCACAAGGAGGGTTCAGCCGAGGTCCTAACCCATGGGATGTGGGGCCTGGGCTATGAGATAAAGGGATTGATTCGCCATGCTCTATCAGTTCGAGCTTTTAGAGCAAGTGATTAGTTGTCCTGCATCAGTTATGTGGATGAATGTCTTCGGAATTGTATTCACTCACTCTTCCCTTAATTAGTTGTTTCTGTTTGAAGGCATAGTTTAACATTAGCTCAGTTGTTCTTATTATAGTGTGTTTTTTGTAACTCATTAACATTAGCAAAATGAATAAATTCAATTCTCAAACTTTTTTCTTTTAGGGCCTGTTTGTTTAGAATGAAACCAAAACGAGGAAATGGAAAACCCCAAATGGGATCTTGAAACTTGGAAACTTGACATCAGGAATGGGGGAAGAAGAAGAAGATTCCCTTATTGTTGTTTATTTTACAAATCATGTTAAAAGGTTAATGGTCAAAAGGCCAGAGCTGTATCTCCTTGATTTTTTGAGGAAAAGCTAGGAAAAGGAAATTGAGTTCCCCATCTTTTCTTGTGAAACAGAGGCAACTGTTGCATTGGGGGAATTCGTATTCTTTTAAATGGTATTTCAGAGTTTTCTCTCAAAACAATAGGCATTTATGGAAATCTGAATATTGGCAGCTTTTGTGATTCATCACCATAAGTAGATCTCACATGTTGAGAAGTGGTTTCTTGATATATGCTGAAGTAAATAGGATTGCCGGATGAAGTTGAATGTTCTCAATAGAGATGATCTTATGTAGACTATTACCTGAAGAAGAAGAGGGATTGACGAGAGACGATCCGACTCAAAAACAAATTGCTTCCAGAGTATAACCGTTGATTGGATTACCCGATTATTTTTTTTGAACGGGCCGTACTGATCATGGGCTTTTGGTCTTGTTCAAGGGCATTGTGGGCTGTGTGGGGTCCACAGAGATGTCCGTGACAAATCTACTCCGTCCATGTGTTTGGAAAGGCCACAATAGGACAGGATTCTAAAAATCAGGTAGACCCAAAACTCAGGTGGGCCACACCAATACAACAGTGGGAACAGCAACGTTCACCATTGAAACTTTCCTGGAGCTGACCATGATGTTTATATATGCCATCCAAACCGTTCATATAATTTTACCACTCAGATAAACTGTAGGAAAAATATCATCCTGATAGAGAACTTCTGTCACCACCGGGCGTTCAATCCCCACTGTTTTGTGTGGTATGGCCCATATGAGTTTTCAGAATCCTGTCCTATTGTGGTCTTTCAAAACAGATGGACGGACTGGATTTGTCACGGACATCTCTATGGCCCCACACAGCTCCGGGCACAGAGATACCTCTGTGGTAACAGGCAATCCGCTCCCCTATGGTGGACATAAATGGACGGTTTAAACGAAACGCTTGCGCGACTACGCGCAGTGTGGGTGTGACTATTCGGTGAAGTGGAAGAAGGACTTCATGTGTATGAGATCTACCCCGTCCATCAGGTGTGCCACCTTTTGTTTAGATCGGGCCCCTAAAATCAGGCGGATTCAAAAGTCAGGTGGGCTACACCACAGGCAACAGTTGAGATGGGAAGTCCCACCATTAAAATCATCCACAGTGTGTGGGGTCGACAGCGGTGTGCATATGCCATCCAATCCATCCATCTGACCCACCACACCAGTATGAATGGATTCCCCCAAAATGAACACATTCCAATACTCATGTGGTCCACACCACGTGCATATAGAGTTCTTAAGCATGACTTCACATTGTTCCATATAGTATGGCCCACCTATGTCTTCACCTCTTTGGACTTATTTTTGAGATCTATGGTGAAATGTGACAGTGCACCTGGTCAAATAAGAATTATTTTAATAAGTTTTTTTAAGAGCTATTTTAATGATTGTTTTTATTCTAAAATTTATATTTTCAAAATAAATAAATAAAAACTTTTATTTGAAATAAGTATATTTAGTAAATCCTTCTAATAACTTTTTATAGGTAGTTGATGTCATTATTAAAAATTATAATAATTTCATTATAAAACTTAAAAGCAACCCAAATAATTATTTTAGTGGATCTTACCATAGATAAACATACAGATGGTTACAATCTTCATGTTGTAAAACATATGGGCCACCCATTATGTCATACGTTAGATGTGGTCCTTTGAATCATAATCATATGGAGCCCACCTTTGATGCGGACCATTCATCATCAGTGGCAAACCTTTCACGTGGACCTCTATTATGTGGGCCCCACATTGATGTAAGTCATCCATCAAGTGTGCTAACGGTCCTTTACATGAGGCTACTCAATGTCCACTATCTCTTAGATATTGGACTAATTTGCAACTCCTAATAAAAGATTTCCCCTTAAGTTACCAAAATGGCCTCACCCATCAGATTTCAAATTTGCAACTGTATCATCTCAACCATTCATGGCCACATCTATTAGATATTGGACTTATTTGGAATCAGAGATTTGATTTAGAACATTTGTTGATTGTTAATAGTCAGCAACAAATGCTTGCAAAATCCAAGGATTTCTTAGTTATTGAATAGCAAACTTCAGGATTGCTAAATTCCAGCTGCCAAGTCCAAAATTTCTCAAGTATGAATTTACAAACTCTATATTTCCATTTCTCTAAACCCAAACAAGCATTGGCAGTTTTGCAACTATAGTATCTATGTAGGCCTTTATTAAACCCACACGCATGTACAGAGCAGGTCACATGCATGCCACACATGTACTAGCATGGCCCATTGATGCTAGATCCAAGCCATTCATCAAAGGGATACCACTATTTAGAGTTCACCCAAGAATTAGTTTGGTCCATTTATCTGGGGTGCCCACTTTTTAACAAAATGAATTGAAGGCTGAAAATCAATGGCCAAAATTTTCTTACCTGTCGAATTGTTTCTAACATTTATAGAAGAACAAACAACAAGATACCCGTGAAGATACTCTTGCAGGAGTCAAATCACACAAACTCGAAAATTACTCTTTACCTTTTCCTCTTGTTTAAATCTTAAAATAGGAACCGCACTAAGAATTATATTTTATTATTACAATATATTTCGAAAAGCATAATCTTGTACTTGGTGACATTGACATTATTACAATATTGGAAAAGAATAACCTCCACATGTATCTTGATGATTCTTCCTCTATAACATCATGGCCCACCTGCTAAATGTACTAGCTCTATGTTTGGGCTTGAACATTTACAATGCTGGACCTAGAAATGCACCACCTGTAATTTGCACCTGTCAGCCGTGGTAGCACTTGTGATGGGACGTACATGACTGCCTTTCCACAAAAATAATAATAATAATAATAAAGATGTTCCAATTCATCAGGCTAATTGTCATAATTCAATTCAATTCACCATGCTAATAATCATAATTCAATTCATTGGTGCACCTAGTGTCATAATCTATTCTTAAATCTAAGTTGGATTGTGGTTGATTGGGTTGGGCTTGATGAATTTTTAAGCTCGGGTCAGGCCAGAGGGGAATGGATCATGGGTTGGGCCCATTTAGTAAATGGGTCGAGCTTGGGCTAACCCAACCTGATTCAACCTTAGCCATTGCCAACCCTAGGTAAGAAAAACACAAACAAACCAGATGGCCTATTTGGTAGACGATGCCGTCTACCTGGGTTAGGTCACCAAGTTCTAGAACTACGTGGAGTGGCAGATGGTGTAATTTCCAGATATATGCTCGCAAACAAGTACTTTTCACATGGTATTCATGTATCGATGGACAACAGCAGTACAAACCATTCCCAACCAAGGGTTAAAATTGGCCGTACATGATTGATTTAGCAAACCATGCACCCATGATCCGAACCGTCCAAAACGTCGGCCATGCTGCACTTTTGTGTACATCCCCAGTATCAGATTGAACGGGGACGAACAAAAGCTCCAACTAACAAATGCGACTCGATGCCAACTCAGCAGTTAGGCATGGAAGCAAAGTAGGCCCAGTAAAAATGTTTAGGAATTTTCATTTTGCTTATTTATACTGCATGAGATTAATAATGGAAATCTGATTTGATTGTGCATCCAAACACGTCCTGAATGTTATATAAAATCGCTGCCAACATGGGTTCTCTAGATTTTTATTTATTTATTTATTTATTATTTTTTATTTTTTTAAATAGAGAGAATCGGCTAGGCAGCCCCACATGCACTTTCGTACATTGCACGAGTGTCAGGTGATAGGTTCTGATGGTTTAACTCTTAGAAATCTTCTCGCGGAGAGTGGAAAGATCTAACCATTTGTTCGCTCTTTTAGTTATAATGGCTTTCAAACACAATCAATGATTTAGATCATTTATACACGACCTGACCTAATTAATAATAAATATCAATTAATTTTTATTTTTTTCTTAGATTTCCTTACATGAGTTGCATTAATTTGGAGTGAATGCCCTTCTTTTGACAATGCCAAGGATGAAGAAGATTTAAGTAGAGGTTGAACAAAAACATCTGATTTCTCATCTTACCCCAATCTTCATTAATTCGAATTTGAATTTTAAGAAAAATGAGGTGGAAAATGAAATATCCAATTGAGAATATTCTGAGTTTTAATTCCGTAAGACTTATCCATTGCTATTGCCCATAAGTGGGCCCCACAGGCCATTCAAACACCAGGTTGGAAAGCATATGGAAGATCTAATTGTAGTGGACAAGGTGGGCCCCACCATGAAGATGGACCACCTGAAAAAGACTGGTCTCATTAAGAAGAATAGTTTAAATACATTTATTTGTGCCGCCATTGTAGGGGCCACTTTAGGATGGCATCTGTGATGCGCACAAAGGCTCATGAGGGGCAAACAAACCTTTATTGATAATGTGTGCAAGATATACATGGGCGCTGACTGTGGGGCCCACCGTGATGTATGGTCCTTACATCCATGCCGTACATTTATTTTTGACAGCTCATTGTAGGGCATAATCCCAAAAATCGAAGCAGATCCAAATCTCAGGTAGACCACACAACAGGAAAAATAGTGATGATTAACCATTAAAAACTTCTTGTGGGTCACAAAAGCTTTGGATAAAGCTGATATTTGTGTGGTCCCTTCGACCCACCCAATCTTTGTGGCCCCAAGAAGTTTTTAATGGTTTCAATCACCAATGCTCCCTGTGATGTGGTCCACCTAAGATTTGGATCTGCTTCATTTTTTGATCATACCTTAAATGAGATGTCAAAATGGATGGAACGCAGAGTTGTACGAACATACATCATGGTGGGCCCCACCGACCACAGTGGATTCGGAAATCCACTGAAAGCCTCGCCCGATCTACAAGCCCTTATTTTGGACCAAAGGTCCATGCATGTCTTGGGATAACCCAATCAAAAGTGCCAAAAAGATAGCTCTCACTCTCACGTAGGAATCTACAGCATGTTCCAAGTTATATGGCGCTCTTTAGTTGGAAAGGAAATTCCAACAACACGAGAGATGAAAGTCAAAATCAATATGGCCCATTTCACCAGCACCACTGGTCCACTACGTGGCTTGATTCTATCCCTTTCAAAATCCACTGTCCACCACTACCAACATGGGGTTAAATGCACCCTACCAAAATCCTATTTACATTGTCATTTTCTTTTTAGGCCGGTTTGTTTTCTAATTTAAGTATAAATAGGTAATTATTATTATTATTATTTTTTTATTTTTTATTTACACAAGTGCACACATCCCACACACTCACTCTGGTGGAATTTAACCACCTATGGGTACTCAGAACCCTTGACCGGGAGTTGAAACTCCTGAGAGTTTACCACTCGGGCAAGAGTAATGACCGAGGTGATTATTACTTACCTTCCTATTTACGGTCAGCAGCAGTCTTTTGATATGAACTTGATGGCGACATAAAGTAAAGCTGGTCGGAAAGCTTCTGTGTTTGAGATGTGTTTGATCCACTCCATCCAACCATTTTTCCCACTCATTATAAAGCATAAGTCTAAAATGGAGGTAGATCCAAAGCTCAAGTGGATCACACTACGAGAAACAATGGGAATTGAATGCTTACTGTTCAATTATTCTTTGGGGCCACACAACTTTTGTATCAAGTTGATATTTATTTTTTCCCTCCATTCATCAATATTTTCCGTGTAATGTTATGGACAAGTTGGATGACTATTACACATTTCTATGGGCCCTGCACTCATTTTAACTTTTAATAATAGGCGCGTGTTTGATTCCTTTATCTCCTGTGGTGGGGTCCACTTGAGTTTTGTATTTGCCTTAGTTTTTTTTTTTTGGCTCATGTGCTAAAATTCGTACATATAACAAATGGACGGCGTGAATCAAACATGCGGAATGGTGAGCCCCACAAGTTTTACGGCCTCAATTTAAGTCCGGTTTCAACTTTTTTACCCATCATTATTTACGTAAAATTAAAGTATGTATGGTTCTTTTTTTAAAGCGGGTGTAAACAAGAGCTTTGATACTCCGACAGAATGTGACGGATGACGTACAGCCAGCTAGAAATTACTTAGAAATTGCTTATGTGGCATAGTTATCTGAATTAAATTGTCTAAATTATAGGCCCCACTTAAATGTATGGTGAGCCAAAAATTATGTTTATTCTATAAATGTGCTGAGTCCACACAAGCCACATGTACAACTTATGGATGCCTGTCTATCAAGCATCCTTCTCTGCCAGAGTATCAAATAACTCCCCTTTCTACATTTTAGATGTGACAATTCATTAATGTGAGTGTGAACCGGGTACTCTTTATTCATGCCTGAGAAGTAAACTTTTTTTTTTTTTTTTTATTAGCTTGTTAGTACACCCACTGTCAATTCATACTTCACTGTTAGTCTCCTCTACTTAAGGATCGATGCCAAGACCTCATTGTTGAAACGAGGTATCTTTCACTCAGCTACCACTTGGGATATGGATCAGGGTGTTGTAAGTGGTAAACTCACAAGAGTTACAACAGGGGTCATTGGCTTGAGTGCTCATCTCGGTGTGAGTATGTGTGGGGTTGTGAGTGTGTCTAAAAAATTTAAAATAATAATAATAAATAAATAAATAAACTAGATATGATTTTTATTTTTATTTTTGAGTTTTAATAGGTTTTAACTTGATTTCATGTGATGTGAGTGGGGAGTTGATAAGGTGGAGCTGGGAGGACCGAAATACGGTAGAGCCATCTCACTACCATATGCTTGGCAGGTTGGTTTATCAATCATGATGTTTCAACCTGTGGGACCTACTATGTATGGCGAATAACTGAAGATACACATGAATCAGATGATCCTGGCCGTC
>JAJHSJ010000001.1:129053812-129101312 GCA_021015155.1 Magnolia officinalis | reverse complement strand
ATCCTCGATTATTGAACTGGAAATAAAAAATAATTAGAGAGATCCAAAAATTAATTGAGCCATACCACAGGGGATGCGATGCCAACCGTACGTTTTTGTGTGGGGTCACCATAGTGTTTATCTTTCATCAAACCCGTTAATCAGGTGTAAATCACCAGGATGAAGTGAAAATACAAAAATCAACCTGATCCAAATATTACGAGATCCACACCGTTCTAAGTTAGAAGCTGTAGAATTTTCCTTTTGGTTTGGCCCATTAGAGTTCTTTTATTAGGCTGATATTTTGTACGTACGGTTTAAATAATGCTTCTAACCTGGTGGACGGAGTGGATTTACACAAAACATGATGTGCCCTACAGAGCTTGAACGTTTTACGCAGCTGCGTTAAGGGTTGCGGACGCTTTCTTCCATGGGTGTAACATGCTTTCCGATCTTTGATTCTTGAAATAATTATAACCGTAGATGAGTCCGTACGTTGCTTTTTTTATTTTATCCGCCTGGACACGTATTCCGTGAAAAGCCATCTTTTAAGGTTGAATGCTGTATTTTGACAAAAATACTTCGTTATTTTTACCAAAATACTCTGGTTTGGAGGCAAGCAAACGAAAAAGTAGGGATATTTTAATTATTTTGGGTTTACTGAGACAACCACCTAAGGTCTAGTTTCACGATTAAAGTTTCTTTTGGACAAATGAATTTAGTGGGTGGTACGTTGGGTCTATACGCCTCAAGATCCCCAGCCTGGGAGACGAATTGCGTGTGACCCTGCACGTAGAGATATCTCTGTGTCCTGGGCTGTGTGGGGCCCATAGATATGTCCTTGAAATCCACTCCGTCCATCTGTTTTGAAAGATCACAATAGGAGAGGATTCTAAATTCAGCCAAATCCAAAACTCATGTGGACCATAACACACTAAACAGTGGGGATTGAAAGTCTGGCTGTGATAGAAGTTTTGTACCGGCATGATATTTGTTCCTACAGCTTATCTGAGTGTTAATAATTTTAGTAGCGGTTTGGATGGCATATAAACATAATGGTCAGCTCAGGAAGGTTTCAACGGTGGACATTGTTGGTCCCGCTTTTTTGTTGGTGTGGACCACCTGAGCTTTTTATCTTCTTCCTGGCTTTTAGAATACTGTCCTATTGTGGTCTTTCAAAACGGATGGACGGAGTGAATTTATCAAGGACATCTATGTGGATCCCACACAACCCCATGCACGGGTCACAGGCAATCCGCTCCCTTATAACCTTCGGTTGGAGTTATTTTCAATGACCCAGATCGTTTATATGATGGGCCACACCGTGGATTGCGGATCACCGAGAAATTTTTTAAATTGAAATATTTTAGCCCTTAGATTAAGGAGACCAAACGTACTCAAAGCAAAAGATTTAAATGAGCCAATAGATGAAATTTCCAATCTAAGATTTTTGAATTTTCATCATATCCAATCCAAGGTGAGCCCCATCATATCAACGGCATGGATAATGGAAAGATGACCCAGATTCCTTAGTCGAAACTCATTGAGTCATAAAACAAGACATGAGATTGTGGCCCACTATAACTCTATTCTGTGAGACTTTGGAGCAGTGACTGACGGTCCTAATAATTCTCTTGTACGGTTGTACCTATCCATCCATTGTCGGGCTACCAGCTATTCCTACTGTGCACTTCCGGTGCATGTGGCGAACATGATTCAGTGATCCATACCACTGATCTGATGGGCCACCATGGATGATGGAACCCCAAAAATCTCTCAAGTTGAGAGATCCTTACTCTTTGAGTGGCCTAGGAAAAAGGCTAAAGATTTGATGGCTCAGATCTTTTAGTCTGAAAGATTTATGAGATTAACCAATCCATGGCGCGTCCTACTAAATTAAGAGTCTAAATTGCCTATAAAAAAAAACTACACTTGTGTTAAATTTTGAATGGAAAAATTAATCAAGTTAGGTTAGCAAAATATTTTTTTACAACCTTTCTTTAAATCCTTTAAATCCTCCAAGCTTAACCATGACCCTAGCCCTTCCACTCTCTTTTTAAAGTTAAATCCTAATTTTATTTTCTTCGAAACTATGGTAAATGGCTGGAAGTGGATAATGATTATCTTTTTTTTTTTTTTTTTTTTTTTTTTAAACTGTGCTGTAATATTACTTACATTTTAGTGCAATGATGATTTTATCACCTTATTTGTTCCTCAAAAATAGTACTCTAAAAATAATAACTTGGATAATGATAGCTTGTTGCTTTACATTTAATAAGAAATTAGAAAACCAAACAACCCTCGAGGTAAACATCTCTTTTTCCATGATCCCTACTCATGGCTCGATAATAGACTCTATAAGTTTTAACCTCAATGGTAAACATCTCTTTTTCCATGATCCCTACTCATGGCTCGATAATAGACTCTATAAGTTTTAACATTGAGGTTATTGGTTCAAGTGCCCATTGTGGTAGAGGGGGTACGAGCATGTGCTAAAAATAAATAAATAAATAAATAAGCTCTGTTTTCTTGGGATAATGGTCAACTATAAATTATAGTAGTTCTAACCAGTGTTTAAATTGTCGGCGATATTATCGAAATATCGTCGATAATATCGGTATCGCTGGACCAGCGATACCGAAACCCCATTATTTCGTTTCTCTTCGGATTATCGGCGAAATATCGGAGATATCGGCGAAAATCTTAGATTATCGCCGACAATATCGAGATTATCGCACTGTAGCTACCAACCGCAATACCTATCATGGGAAAATTGTTGCCAACAACCCAAAAATCAAATAAATAGGTAAGAAAACCCCTCTTTCAAAAAATCGAAAAAAATATCGGAACTAGGAAGATCTTCTACTTGTTGATCGGAAGTCAGAGCTTGGAAGAATGCCTCGATCAACAGCGGAAGAACGCCCTCGATCAACAGCGCCGGCCTTCGTCCGTTCGGATTTACAGGTAAGAAAATCCCCATTTCTTCAGCAACAATCCTCCTTCAAAAACCCCCTTTCTTCGGCAGCGATTTCTCTTCGACGAGATTTTAGGTTTTTTTTTTTTTTTTTTTAAAGAAGGGAAGATCCGCTGTTATGTAGCGTGACTAGCGTCAAGCGCGTGACGCGGTTTCGCTGGTGACGCTGCCCGGTGGCGATCGTAAGTGTTTGTGGGCCCCACCATGATCTATGTGTTTTATCAACACCGTCCATTCATTTTTACACGTCGTTTTAATACTTGTTCTCATAAATGAGATTGATGAGAATCTCACGTGGACCACACCATTGGAAAACAATAATGATTGAACGTCTATCATTAAAAACCTCTTAGGCCCACTATAACGTTTATTTGACATCTAACATGTAGATCAGGTCACATGCCCTGTAGATTAGGTCATACGGACCAAGTTGAAGGCAAAAAACAAATATCAGCTTGATCCAAAAAACAAATACGGACTTGGAAGTTTTTAATGGTGAGAGTTCAATCATCGCTGTGTGGTCCACTTGAGATTTTGATCCACTTCAGTTTTAGGTTCTTACCATAAAATTATCTGTAAAATGAATTAGACGGCATGAATGATTCACATACATCATGTTTGAGGTCCACAGAGCACCAACCATTAGCATAGGGAGTATCCAATCAGCAGTGAGTACTTCGTACGCGTATGGAAACTGAGTAAACTCGATGAGGTCCACCGTGATTTATTTATTTTATCCAATCCGTCCATACATTTTAACAGATAATTTTGAGCCAAAAAAATGAGGCATATCCAATGTTCAAATGGACCACGCCACCAGAAACAGTTAATTGAATGTCTACCATTGAAAAATACTTGGAGGGCCACAGAAGTTTTGGATCAAGCATATATTTGTGTTTTCCATTCATCCATGTTTGTATGATCGTATGAACTGGTTGGATGAAAAATAAACATCACTGTGGGGCCTAGAATGGTTTCAACGGTGGAATTATTTATCCCCACTGTTTACATTGGTATGATGTACTTAATTTTTAGATACGCATCAATTTTGGGCTCAACCCCTTAAATTAGATGAAAAAATGAATGGACGGTGTGGATAGACCACATACATTCAAGGTGGGCCCAAATGAGTTTACTTAGTATGATAAGAGCCTACTGAGACTTACTGAGGAACTCGGTACGCAATCTGGAATTTCTAATTAAGCCTTTCTCATGACGTTATTAATACATAGGGCCCAGCATGATGTTCATTAAAAATCCACCCCGTTCATCCATTTTTTCATATCATTTTAGGGGATGAGACCAAAAATTAGGTGGATCCAAAACCCAACGTGGACATACGAGAATGAAAATTGGAGAGATTTTTCCACCATTGAAACCTCCCTGGGCACCATCTTGATGTTTATATGTCATCCAAACTGTTTATAAGTTCATTTTGATTGGGATGAAGTGAAAACACAAAACTATAACTTTATAATAAACTTTTGTGGCCAGACAAATGTTTAAACGGTGGTCGCTAAATCTCCACTATTTCCTCTCGTGCAGCTGCCCTGAGTTTTGGATCCAAATGATTTTTTTTTACTGATGTCCTAAAATTATATTTAAAAAAATGGATGGACGGAGTGGATTTTTTTATAAACATCATGGTGGGCCCCACATAGCATCCCAGTGGAAGAAAGAAATCCACATCCTGACGCGAATTAGCTATCGACATGTTGAGTAGCGAGACTCGCTACTGAGGTGATGCCACCAAGTTTTGTAGGCCCCACCGTGATGTATGTGTTGTGTCCTCACCGTCCATATATTTTTATAGACCATTTTAGAGTATGAGACCAAAAATGAGGTATATCCCAATCTCAAGTGGATCACATTAACTTAGACCATTTAAAACTTTTTCGGGCCTATAAAAGTTTTGGATCAAGATAATCTTTGATTTTTCCCCTCATCTAGGTCTGTATGACCTAATCAACAGATTGGATGTCCAATAAACAATACAATGGGCCCATCTACGCTTGCACACATTGGATTTTAATGGTGGATATCCAATTACTATTGTTTTCATGTGGTGTGGTCCATTGGAGATTTTGGATCAAGATTGTATTTTTTTTTAATTCATTTACTATTGCATGTCTTAATTTGTAAGCTTGCATTTGTATTATATAAACTCATTTTGATTATTATTTAAGTGATTTATTTATGACAACGCATGCCTTTTGGCCCCCATTAAATGGAAACTTTTAATTTAATGCATTCTTTTTGTAATTTTTTCATTCCTGAATATGTAAATATGTGTATTTAGGCATGTCCTGGAGTTTCACCGAAAAATTCCATTATTTTCTCCATGTTTTCCCCTTTTTCCCTGCATTTCCAGTTATCGGCGATAACGATATTATATCTTTATCTCCGGCCAGCGAAACTTGTAGCGATACCGACAACTCGAACACTGGTTCTAACATGATTATGTGACAACAAATGTTAACCATGCGAAAATGCATGAGGGTATTATTTGTTTTTGAGCCAAAATGAAGGTTATTTATCTTTGAGCCAAAAAGGAGGGTCTCATATGTCTTTTTTTCTTTTTTCTTTTTTTCTTTTTTTTTTTTTTTGTTTTTTGTTTTTTGTTTTTATACGAGTTTAATATCATAAAGGCACCACACATTTTGATATTATCATTAATAATGGACTAAATTAGTCAAGATTCACATAGACATGTGCTGGATTTTTTAGTAGGCCAAAACATACCTAATCCGACAAGGACATTTAATCCTTGATTTGGAAAGGAACTTATCAATTCGTCCCACTGCCGAAAACAATAGGCGGGTCGCATGGCACACAGATTTGCAAAGCTTTTTTGTTTTTTTTTTAAATAGTGAAGTTGAAGTTGGAAAATTTTGAACCTTGAAGTGTTTGAAAGGTCCGAATGGAGAATCCCTGGCCATAGATGCCAAGATGATGAGTGTAATTCCTTTGAATTCAAGTAGTCCTTTTGGATATGTTTGTTAGGTGGTAAGGCCAAAGCAAGGTGGGCAGAGACATGTGACCAGCACACATACATGAAAGATTTTAATTTTGTCCTATCACTTCGATTCAATCTCCCATGACCTTTCCCTTTTGTGGTCCCACTTTATCCTTTTATTACTGAGTTATCTTCTCTCTCTTTTTTTTTCAATGATAATGAAAAGGCAAAATTCCCTTTAATAGAAATTTTGCATTGGAATTTTACGCCGTCCAAAAAATGTTTACTGCAATAGTAGCAAGGGCATGCTTGCAAAAGACAGTGACCCACCAAGAGAGTCATGCAACCATTAACTTCCACCATTTAAAGATGGTGTAGAATGGGATTTTTCCGGTTGATCCGAAAAATACACTAAAACCTATTAAGAGATACGATAGATCGACCATCAGACCGGCGTTAAGATGGGATGTCTATAAATGGTTTTGAGAATGTAGCAACATTTCAAAATTTAATATTTCAAAAGCCAATCATGAAACATGTGCTATGATTTGTTTTACCACTTACCATGGTAAATTCTGGTCAATGGGTAATAATTATTTATCATGAAAAATTCATCAACGCTGCCGTTTTGACATTGACAATTTCACTAAAACCAAGGAAGAGAAAAACAAAATTAGTAAAATTTGTGGGGCCTATCATGATCACCGAACACAATCTTTTTCCTGTATTAATAACTATGCAAAAATTTGCTAAGTTGGTTATACTGTTTATTTAATTCTGGTAAATGGGTAACAATTATTTACCAGGACAAATTCATCCACGCTTCCGTTTTGACATTGACAATTTCACTAAAACCAATGAAGAGAAAAACAAAATTGGTAAAATTTGTGGGGCCTACCATGATCATTGAACACAATCTTTTTACTGTATTAATAACTATGCGAAAATTTGCTAAGATTGTTTATAAAATTCTGGTAAATGGGTAATAATTATTTACCACGACAAATTCATCCACACGGCCGTTTTGACAATGACAATTTCACTAAAACCAAGGAAGAGAAAAAAAAAAATTCATAACATTTGTGGGGCCTACCATGATCACCAAACACAATCTTTTTCCTGTATTAATGGCTATGCGAAATTTTGCTAAGTTGGTTACATTGTTTAAATCTGTAACTTAAATGGTGTGAAAACTATAATAAATCCCTTCCCTTTTTTAACTTTAAAAAACCAAAAAAAATATTTTATTTTATTTTAAACGGGTAACAAAAATAATTTCCATTCCCCCAAAGTTTTTTTTTTTTTTTTTAAAGTTCATTTTTATCCTCGCCTTGAATAAATACCACTCCAAACCAAAAGAAAAAAGTAGAAAATTCTAGCAGCTTTGGTGCTAAAGTCATCCCTTATCATCTCCTCTTTTCTAGTGGGAGTGTCACATGAAAGTGTCCCTTGACATCTACTTTGAGATTTGTCACCTTCATCCAACTCACCTTATTCAAGACAGGGCAATTTGTCCAACCATTCAATCAATACAGAAAATTTAAATTTAAAAAATAATAATAATAATAATAATAAATCAATGACCCAAGTAGTAAGGATTCCCATCTTACCCGCCACTAAAAAAAAAAGTGCCCCCTCCTTACATATTTGATGGCCAGAAATATTTTGACTTTGGATGCTCACATCACTGATTTGAGTGTACTCCACATGCTACTCTGCCTATAGACCCATACACGTCTCTCACACTAGGAATCGATGTGTAACCATTTGTTCTGTGGTACAATGGGTTAGACGCTTGAACTTGGAACTTCCCAACCTGAGTGGTTCTCGTTCATGCAAGCAAAGGCCCAATAAGGCTAGTGCATTGGGAGTGTCTGTATCAGAGGGTGGTCAGTCAATGACAGGCGTACGATGGGAATCTAAGACGGACCACATGGACGGGTCCAGCAAACGGGACTGAACCAGGTTGTGGTGTTGAATCATCTCGTCATTGGTAACTTTGTCTGGTGGTCTTGCCTTGATGGGATCATGATGATGTGGTTGAAAGTCTACTCCAAACTTTCTACAGAGTATGATTTTGATTGGACTCCACTCCAAAATTTGTAATTTTCCTCCCTTCAATGAATCCTTGTGCTTTTGTGTCCCCAAAACAGAAAATGTACAGGCCTGTTTGGAATGCCAGATTAAATGGTATGGAATCGCATTGGATGAATTAACATCATTATTGCACAATAATTACATGTCTGGAGATATCATGGTATTTCGATCGTTTAATCCTATATTAGGGATCAAATTATTCTTTTAGGAAAAAGACTGTATTAAGTGAAACCTATGTGGTGGACCATGGAATTATAATCAACAGACTAGATTTAACCACAGATAGTGGTCACCTGGAGCATGTGCAACTTGAATATCATGTGTAAAGGGCACGTATGGATGAATGGCGTCAATAAAATGCATGCATCAACATGGGCCCCACAATTGTAGTGGATTTAGAAATCCTGCGGTATTAGCTGATGTAATACCTGAATGAATCCAATTCTTTGGTCATTTTTAAATGCAGGATAGAATTTGCACGGGACTAAATGCAATTTCATACCACTGAATCCCATATTCCAAACAAGCTAGAGTTTTACCTCACCAGTAATTCTTATGTGAAATCCTCACTGTGCCATGGTTGATGGATATCGCTTTTTGGAGGTAGTTGCATCAGAGTACTGTTTGAGTTAGGTGTATGTCGTTTTGATTAAACATGTGCAGGTGGTTCATGCACGTGATAAATAACAAGGATGAAAAAGAAAGAAAAAAAAAAAGCTCAATGAAGAAACATGGTTTTTATTTTTTATTTTAATTTCAAATTTATTTTTTTAAAATAAAATCAGCAAGCACAAAGGACTTGCACTAAAAGCTTTGATAATGAGAAAGACCTCATTGAAAGATTAACTAACAAACAACTACAAATAATTTATGTAAATTTCATCTCCCTCGGATTTCTGTCTATGAAATGTGATGAGTTAGTCCCTTGCTAATGAAAGATGAAGTTTGCTAGAATACAGTGTAGCCTTTGAATCTGGGGTTGTCTTTTAATGATCCAAACCGTTTATCAGATGGACCTTGCCTTGACTGGGGATAGCTGAAAAATAACAACTCTTCGATTGGAATGCTTTAAACTTTCGATCATTTGACTCTTTTTTCTTTTGAATATGGATGGTTCTGATTTATTTATTTATTTATTTATTTTTTGGGCAATGCCCGTCCACCGAGGCCCATCATATAAAAGTTTGAAAGACTGCTAAAACATTCCAATCTAAGATAAAACATTCCATCAAAGGTTTGGGTGATTGAAAAGGATTCAGTCCTCATGAAAGACTCTAAAACATAATTAAATCGTTAATGTTCAGAACTTAAGATAGCAAAACAAAAAGGTTTGCCAGAATACATCCCGTGTACTGTTGTAGGATATATGGGGACTAGCCAATGGATTTGGGTCATCTTTCAACCGTTATTTGATGGGCATCACCTTGGATGGGGAACATTAAATAAACAAATAAATAAATAAAATGAACTCTTAGATCGGAAAATTTTAACCCTTAGATCATTTGACTATTTTCTTTTGAATATGGACAGTTTCCTTAACCTTTGAATAATTAAAGGCTTGATATATTTCAACACATGATTTTATTTTATTTTTCATATTTTGGTGATCCTTGATCTACTAGGAGGCCCATCATATAAACTGTTTTGGTCATTGAAAATGACCCTGATCTAACAGCTAAGGATCCCATGTATCCTATTGCAATATGGGATGTACTCTTACAAACCTTTAAAAAAAAAAAACATGACAAGATTTTGATAAGATTGTTGAAGGAGAAATTATATGTATAATACATGCAATCCCATTATTGTTCTTCATAATATGCTTAATGTTTTCCAATTTATCAAACACACTTCTGGCATCCGATAATGTAGGAAAAAGAAATAACATGCATCTCTGAAATTCACTAGGCTGGCACATACATTCTTAGTGCGTGTGGAGCATCTGATGGATGCATAATAAGGTGGGTGCCATCATGAAGATGGCCTCATGAAAAAATCAGGCCGATCAACTCATTAGATGAGCCACTTATTTAAGAAACCAATCACTGTTTTTATGTGTGTGCTTGAGGAGCATCTAACCCGTGCATAAGGTGATGCATGACAATTAACCACTTACTCTAAAAGCTCAAACTGATTGAGCATGGCGAAGTAATCTCTTTATCTCATAGCCCAGGCCCCACATCCATGGGTTATGTCCTCGGCCGAACCCTCCTCGTGGGCCCCAAATCCATGGGTTCTGCCCCCTTGTGGTCAACAAATCACATGGGTTCCACCTCACATGAGTCACCCGCCTCACACGGGCCCAAATCCATAGGTTCTGTGGGCTGCCCACCACGAGTGTGTCCCCACACCCCACTCGAGCCCGGTGTGAAAATTCCCCAACATTATAAAGTCAGTGCTACTGTGAATGGGCTTGGTTAAAATATCAGGCCAGTCAAGAAAGCAATGAACCATTTAAAAGGATCTGGCTTGCTTCATGACTTGCCATCGTGGAGATCAGGCCCTTTATGTATGGTTTAATCAAGCCGGACTTGGTCCCAGCCCCAGGTCTCGCATGGCCATCTTTTGTTTACAGAATGCTAAAAGGGGGTGATGTATATAAGCCTTGCAGGACGGCCCATGGACAATCCTACTCATTTGCCATTTCATTCTCGAAGACTCCACAAAGTTCTCCTATTCTTCCTCCATGACTATGGGAAATAACGAAGAAAGAACAGAAAAAAAAAAATTAAAAATTAAAAATTTTAAAAAAAAAAATTTTTAAAAAGACTGAGGCTGATAATCGATCATCTATGCTTTCATCACAGCAATGTAAACCAAAAATACATAAAGAGTACATCAACCCTTTTCAAAAAAGAAGAAGAAGAAGAAGGCAAACAAAACAAAACCAAAAAAAAAAAAAGCCTTTGATTGAAATACATATTAATGTCAAATAAAAGACACTACCATTCAAGAATTTAGAAGCTTGCCTGTTTTCCTTTGTTGTGCTGTAGAAGGCGTGTGCACATGCTCCACAGATTGCATCTTGCTTGCAGCTACCTTCTTTCCCCTCTTCAAGCTCAGAGATCCTTCAACTGTGTATACCAAAATGGAGCAAAACATAATTACTCTGCATTCAATTTGATGAAAGTTCACGAGTCGAAAACTTCATGATTCACAGAAGTGCAGGCTCCCACGGACGTGGGCCCCACAGTTTAGTTATCTGGCAGGCCCAAAAAATCACCCAGTTCAGAAGATCCTAGCATCCAATCTTTGGCCTTGTCTCCATTACAATGGCGACCATTGGTGTAGTTGCTTATCAATCATCTCTTTTTCGGTCATCAGTGAAATGAATAGGATTGTATAATTTTGGGAAGTTCTCCAACTAGTGGGGCCCATTCCATCAATGGTGCGGATCACCGAACCACAGGCACCACACAAACCAGCACCCACATTTCTTAAGGCTAAGGACGGATGATAGAACAACAAGGAAGAAAGAACAGAAACCACAACCATCAAAACTCACCTTCATTTGAATCAGACAGAAATGCGACATGCAGCAACCCATAAAATCTCTCTCATTATAAACCCTAGGGCCCTGTTTGGTATATGCATAAAAATGAGTTCTCATTTTAGTTGATAGTAGTTATTTATTAGAGTCAAAATCTCCAATACATAACTACTGTTAACTAAAATGAGATGAACTCATTATGATATTAGAGATCAATATCTCCAATGCAACAATCACTGTCAACTAAAATGAGACGAACTCATTTTTATGTGTCTACCAAACAGCCCCTAAACTTTCTTCGAATATGAGATGTGGATAGCATGTAAAGTTTAGGTAGCCATGACTTGAATATTGTGCCTATCTCTAGGTTACAAATAGAGAAATAATCCAGTGCTCCCACAGCACTGTAACTGTAAGTTATCTTGCTCGTAATTGCATTGGGACGCTTGGACAATCCACTCAATCAATCTGGACTGTCCATTAGGTGGAGCACACATTTCATGGGCTGCCAAGAAAAAATTACACTAATCGTATCATCAGATACATCTGTAAGTTGCTTTATCTTCTGTAGCCATCCATTTCCCAATCCATGGATGGAATGTTTACAATGGTCTGATAGAAGTGATTCATTACACAAGAAGTGATCCATAATAAACCACCAATGGATGGTTCAAATTATTGATCTGACTTTCTTGTAAGTGACCTTGACCATCAATTTTATAGGCCATTGATTGGATGCTTAGAACTGTCTGATTGGTGTGATTTTTACATGTTAGCCCGACAAAAATATGCTGCACCTAATGAGAAGTTGAGGTGGATCAATTGGACTGTCCAAGTCTCCCAATGCAACTTGGAGCACTGGATAATTTCTCTCAGAAAGAAATTTGCCAACATTAAATTGAAATGCCTGGTGACAGACCCCAGAAACACAACACTCCTGTTTCATGTGTCTACCCTTTTGTCCCGCTATTTCTTTAAAAAACGATTTCTGTGATTGCATGTGAAGGATCACTAGTTATTTTAGTAAACCCTTCCAGCATGCAAGTCATGATACTGAAAGGCAACCACAAGAAAAGGTAAAAAGAAAGTGAAAATTGAGCGCTGTGTTGTTTAAAGAAAAGATCAAACAGATCATGCTGTGCTGAAATGGATCGCATACCTTGCCATTCCCACACGGTTCTTGATTCACCTTTGACCAACTTTGGGTATTGATCTAACCGGGAATCTTCTTGCACCAACTCTTCAACCTATGTTAGAGAGGTCAATATCATTAAATAACCCCACAATAGTATCTTTAAGAGGATAGTTCAAGTGCACACTACTCACTACACACCATTACTGCATGAGTTCCTGTGGGGACAACGCAGGCATGTACAAGATCGGGACCGCTCCTCTGGCTGCAGGAACCACCATATGCTGGCCATAACAAAATATCAGGCACCATCAGACATTCCTGACCACTTGACTGCCATGGGGACCAAATCAAGTGATAAGGATAGTCAAAATATCAGGGATCATTGTTTCCTCAAATCAAGTGATAAGGATCACCCATCCGGCTTTCGTTTTTTGGGCCATGGCCCATTGTCATATATGGTGGGGCCCTCTGGATGAGCGGCCCAAATCTTCTACATGCCTGCCCCATGTCCCCACAGAAAATCATGTGAAGTGCACATTCAAGTCATGCGCAATAAGCATTTCTCATACCTTTTATCCTATACATGAAAGTACAGAAACCGTTCGCAAAGTTGTCAGTGTAATAATACAGGAGGAGGTTGTTTAAACTTAAACCTGGTAAGTGCTAATACCAAGGTTTTCCAAAACGGTTGCGTAACGGTGTTAACCGTTAAGACCTCTTTTTTTGTTTTCTTTTTTTTTTTTCCTTTTTTTTAAAACGGTGGTAACCGTTAAGTGTTATGGGGTCATAACGAACGTTAAGGAAAAATTGACCCGTAATGGCCCCATAAGGGTCCTGTAATGGCCGTAATGGGCCGAAATAGGTTTTTTAAAAAAAGTAACACCCGTTACGGCCCATATCGTAACAGTAACGGCAGTGGCCGTTACGGCCACCATTACTATTATGGAATACATTGGCTAATACAAGACTTGTTTCTTGTGGAGGTTGCTAGGCACTGGTTTTTTAACTCATTGCTAAGAGTGTAAAAGTGGTGAGAAACCATTTCACCTCACTCACAGTAAGCTAAATTGTGCAGGCCCACCCAATAACATAATATAGTCAGTTGCAACTTAATGGCAATGCTTCTTAGCAAAGTTTGAATTTGATTTGTGTCCAACTTCATGGAACAATGAACTAAATCCTAGAGAGAGAAGATGCACATGAACGCCTCGACTTGCAAACAACATTGTGGAAATGCAAGCTCCACTGGGCTGACAAAATATGAATAAGCCTAGAAACCAATGCATGGAATTATCTTATCAAAATATCAACAAATATTAGGGCTGTCAATGGGCTGCACTGCGCTTGAGCTGAAATACTAGGCCCAAAAGTTAGGCCAGTTTATTAATTGGGCTGGGCTCAGTGTGTCTAAAAGCCCATTAGCATGGCCCGTTTAAAGTTTCAAAGGAGATTTTTTTCAATATCATGCATGATTGGGCACTCCTAATGAACAGCCTAGATCTTGGACAAAAGAGGGTGGCTGGGCCATGCCAGGGCCATGCATAACCGTACGGGCTGAGCTCAGGCCTGTTTGTTTTGGCCCATCAAGAGCACAAACCAGACTTGAGCATGGGTTTTACTTTGTGGGCCAGGCTTCGACACACCTCGGCCCAGCCCATTGACAGCCCTAGCAAATATCATCGACTGAAAACAATTCTAGGAATGAATAACAACATGCTTCTATCAACAAGGAGAATACCTTTCTCCACAACATACTATCCTTCCTTTCCCTCGGCAAAAGTAGATGATCACGTAAGTAAGATGCAACAACCCACGGTTCACTTTCACCTTTTATTGTCTTTGCCGTCATGGCATTTTCTTCAAGTATGTCACAAACCTATCAGAATTGCACAAGCATCTTGAATGTCAATCATTTGCAAATTGCAGTAAATTATGTAAGCATATCCAAAAAAAGAAACAAGGAATGTTGAAAGACTGATGTATATTATATGTATGGGTACACATGAGTGTCCATGTGGATTCATGGATGTATTCTACTGTGGCACTAGCACGTATACTAGTGTGTACATTGTGGACATTCTTCATATTCCAGGCATATGCCAAGGGTATTTAGATTTTCCAAATGCGTTATTAAATGCAAAGTATTGTTAGAATGGGTCACAGAAGTATGCTGCTTCCAAGTAAAGCCATATGATACAACATTTCAAGCATAATCTATCACATGATACTATCAAAAGAAAATTAGAGCAAGCATCCAAACGTAGCATCTGGTTGTGTTAATTTTCTGAAACATAATTTACTATATCAATTGGTCAAGTAATGGCTTCCTCCAAGACTACTGTTCACTTCCTAAGTTCTATATAGGGTTTTTCTTAAATGAGAAATAAAGCCCTGACGCATCAGAATGTGAATAGTGTTCTGATGTACCAGTTTGAGTGAGTGGGGCCCAAGTTACATTATACAAAATGATTATCTGATAGTGCCCTTCATAAGTCGCCTATGAGTATATGGTTAATATAAAAAAACAAATAAAACAGTCCAGAAAACAGGGCACATTTGATAACTAAATTCTTCGAATCTGGAATATTTTAGTGGTGTTCACCATCCATGGCAGGGTCCATCAGTTAGATGGTTCTGATCACCTAACCTGGAGCCCCAGTTGTACAAGTATCAACTGGATGCATCAGGACACTATTCATGACAAGTGAGATTTAGATATTTTATTTTACTTTTGGGTGCATTTGGTTACACTAAATATCATCAAATTTCATGATTATTCAGTCTAATTTGTGCAAAATATCATGAAATTTCATGATATTTCGTGCAACCAAACACACCCTTAACTTGAAGATTTCCAAAAATAGTTCAAGCCAAGGTGCACTGTTAAGATTAATTTAATCACTATGACCCACTTAAACGGCAGTCTACCTGACCTGGATCTTCACACTTGGATCCATCACATTTTTTAGCCAAGTTATCTTATTTATGACTTTCTAGTTAACACGATTTCTCACATTAATTGAGAGGACAATTCAGATCTTAACACTTTAGCCAGACCTCGTACTGATAGAAAAGATACGTTCGTTGGAAAGCTTACCCATGCCCTTAGAACTTTAATCCTTTGAGTATGAAGGTTCTCGTTCTACTCTAATAAAATCCTCAGATTGTCAATCGAAAAGGGAAAGGCAAAAACTGAAAAAGATATAAAGAAATAAAAATAAACAAGAATAGAGCAATATAAAATACAGAGACATGATTTTCAATAGCTATTGATCAGGAAAGAAAACAAAAATTGCCAACCGCTCACAGTCAAAGCCCGAATAATTGATAGGAGCTTCTATTCAAAGCAAGCTAGAGAGGCCCCTTGCTCAGTCTGATGGGTATACCTGTTCATAAAGCTGTTCAGCTCTAGTTGATAGATAATGACTGCGACGAACCCTCCGGAGAAACGTCATGAACAATAGAAACTTTAAAAGTTCAAAGTGATGTCAGTGAATTTGACACCTTGACGGTATGAAGCAAATGGGAACTTTCATTTTGCAGCAACTTACCAAGGCACAAATTGGCAGTACAAGTACAGCATGCCTGTAGATCCATTGACGGATACAGCAGAGAAGTGGTTTATAATGTTCTGCCGACCAATCTGGACACTTTAGTTCTTTGATCCTACATGGAGTACAACGAACCGGAGACATAGTTAGGCACAAGTGTCTAGACCTGCAATTTTCCCAAGTGAAGATAAAATACTGCATATAGGTATATACCCATCAGAAACTGTCCTTGTTTCCAAGTAGCTTTCCATGGTTTCCATTGCCTTTTGTTTTGAGTAAAAAAAAGTGTCATTTTTCCAGCCAAGGTTCTTCGACTTGTATTCATCGAGTTCCTTCAATATATCCGCCTTCTGAAACTGGCAAATAAAAAGTCTTCTTAAAACTAAAGATATTGCAGCATCCTAGCATGGAAGTTCAATAGCAGTTACTTGAGCATGACAGCAACAAACCAATACAGGTATATTTTATGATCTTCATATAGAAAATTCTTACACAAGCTGTACGAAAGTCAAAGGATGGCCATGGTAACCGACCCAAATTGTCCCAGAGCCATCGCACAAATATCGAGCATATGCTTCACAGACATGATATTCTACCCATTCTGACTGCATCAGCATAACATATTATTCATTACAATCAACAAAAGATATGAAAAAGGGAAGGTAACCACAGTATTTTACAGTCTTGAACCACAAATTCAATAGGTCAGAAGGGAATGAGATTGTTGAGGGCATACAAGTTTCTTAGCTGTTTGATTGATTTCTCCATCTTCTACGCATAACCTCTGATGCTTCTTATACCCAGGAAGACACTCCAACTTACCTTTAGAACACTCTCCATTGTTTGGACAAGGCTCACAAAAATCTGTAATAATATGCCATGGTAAAAATGATATGGCTATGAGAAAAACCTTGATACTGTGGCAGAGTCTGATGGATGATAACACAGGCACTTATAAATTACTTAGAAATATCATATGTGGCATACACTTAATTCAAATTAAACAGTCCAATCTATGTATACAAGTTTAGATGTATCATAAACTAAAAATTACAATTATTTTATTGTCTTACTATCAGATTTGTGGACAACTATTGGACAGGTAAAAATGAAAATATCCGGTCGATTTATTTCAATAAACGAGCGTCCACAAAACAGAGGCTAGGATTGTGCGACCAATCTAATTTTTTTACTGTAACTTGGCGACAGTGAGTTCCACGATTTAGCCAGTTAAATATTAGTTAATGCATGACACATGTTCCATTTTGAAGTGCTTGTGTATCAAGCGTCATACACAGCCGGAGTATCAAATAACTCCCCTATGGCTAAACAGGCACAAACATTTATAATAATAATAAAAGTTTTAGATCCAGGCAATAACAGTAATGAGCAAAGGTTTTCGATCCAGTGCGTGTCCAGTTCCATTTCATAAATGGCATCAACCCGATAAAATACATGGTTGAAGCGCTTTGGTGATGGATCCAGACCTCCAATTAGACAATCAACTCTTGGGTGAGATGAATTTAGCATTATTGGGCAAGTGGGTTTGGAGATTTGGGATAGGAGGGTTGTTTGTGGAGGGAAGTAGTAGTAAGGTAATATGGGGTTCATGAGGGCTCAAGGTGGACAAAAGACTCTTCTCTGTATAGGGCATCATCCATATGGAAAGCGGTGGCCTCGCTAAAAAAACAAAGTTTGGGAAGGGATGGATGGCTTTCTCTTTGGGGAATGGTGAAGACAAGATCTTGGGAGGATATTTGGTTAGGGGACCAAAGACTGAAGGAGATATTCCCCCATTTGGCGGGGATTTCGCCTGAAGATAATTTGAAGGTGGCAAGATGCTTTTCTTTTCGAGGGGATGCAGTCATTTGGGCACCCCCTTGTAGGAGGAATCTGGTTGAGTTTGAGGTTGAGAAGCTTATGAACTTGCTACAATTGCTTGGTAAGGCCCGCCCCCTAGTCTTCGAAAGGGATTCCTTGAGATGGTTACATGACAAGTCTGGCAAGTTTTCAGTAAAATCTTTTTACAACATGATCAATGGTGTGTCTAGGGATAATAGCGTACATTTGGAGTTACGAGGCTCCTCCAAAGGTGGCAGCGCTAGCGTGGTAAGTGGGAAGAAACAAAGTGCTCACGGTTGACAATTCTTTGCAAGAGAAATGATGTTACCGAACATGTGTCTTCTCTGCTATCAGGACAAGGAGTTGGTAAATCATCTTTTCATTCATTGTCCTTTTGTAAGGAAATTATGGGAAAGCTTACTAATCTTGTTTGGCATTAAGTGAGTTTTGCCAGGCTCTATTGATTCTCTCCTCTTGTCATGGCAAGGCAGGGGTTAAGGGAAGGTCAGGAAAAAGGTCTGGCATTTATGCTTGTTAGCTGGGATTTGGTATATATGGTTGGAAAGGAACAATGGCTGCTTCAGAAATCAGCTCAGAGACATCGAGGTGGTCTGTATTCTAGCAAAAGACCTTGTAAAGGAATGGACCATCAAATCTGCAGGCATCGGGATATCTCATTTCTCTGAAAGTTGGGCTGATCTGTACTTTGTTTTTTTCTGTTTTTCCCTTTCTTTTTTCTGCTTTTCTTGTATTCTTTGGCTCCGGCCTTTTAGCAACAAATTCATCATTGTTCAAAAAAAAAAAAAAAAAAAAGGTCTAGAAGAGATTCTATAGACGAAATGGTTAGCAAAAGCCAATTGTGGTAACTTTTTACCATCAGCTCATCCATGTGGTGGCCTGTCAATTGGTTCATCCGATTAATTGAGGGGCTCTTTGGAGGTATACAATTAGTCACTTCCTAAATTAGTCAATTTATTAATTGATCCCTTCATGAACCTAGAAATTTATGATTTAAAAGCTTTTTCCTGTTGTTGTTTTCCTCTGAAGTTCATGATTTAACAGTTGGTGTCGTTGGCTGGTCCTATCAAACTTACATTTTCAGGAAATGGTCCATGTCAATTTCTGAAGCCCTTCAAAAACCACTTCGATTGAATAGGCAAGACCATTTAAGAATGGCAATTGCAACTGAAGGCCTAAATCAATCATAATACAGAAATGTCCTATTGTGGATCTAAACCATCCATCATCTACAACCCAACTTTGATTGTGCATGCCTCTTAGTGACCACCTTGATTGGATGGCTATAACCATCATATCAATGATCGCCAAAATGTATGTTCCACATCAAACATAACAATAATAAGTTAAATAACTCATGGAACAATCATCATGAGGGTCCCACATTGGATTGCCCACATCTATCAATAATCATTTTGATCAAAAATTTGTTACCATATGATCCACTGTTAGTAAAACGGACAAGCAAATCAATCATAGCAATGGTCCAACTCGATCTGGACCATGCGTCACATTCACCCACCTCAAATTGCCAATATCACACAAGAATCACTTTGATTGGACAATCCAAACAACCGATTGATGTAAAATTAAAATTGATGGCCCAGATCATATAGTGAAAATGGTCCAATTACACATTTGGACCATCCATAATGTGAACCCTGCCATCGAATGTGCATATATCTCAAGGATCACTTTGAGCTAATAATCCTAACCCTATGATCCATTATAAGTAAAATGAATGGCCCAATCATGGTAACAAAACTCAAATGATCAACCTAGATCGACCGTTATATGGATATTGCATACTTGCATGAAGTGTGAAGTAAAGCAGGAACAGATTTGGGTGTGTGAGAGTGAGGAAGCATTTGTTTCAAAATGTCAACAAGTTTAAACAGCTCGAATGCGGGAGCAAGTGCTCAGGTTCAAAGAGTGTTATTAGAGCAGGAGCAATACCTGGTTAGAAGCCATATCAGCAATTACCATGATCAACCGATCCTAATCATTCAATCAGCATTCCAAATTGATTATAAAAAAGTATAATTGCTGATATGGATTGTTTTCTGGGACCCACCTTCAATTGCCCATGTATCTCAAGAATCACTTGGATGTGATGACATTAATCATCTGATTGGTGGCCAACTAAACGGATGGAACTGATTAGGGGTGGCAATTGTCTGTGTGTCCTGGGCCAACCCTAGGGCCAAGGCCATACCCTAAACTTGGCATAGGACCAGGCCCAAGCTTGAAACCTTGGCTAGGCATCTGCACTGGAGCCAGGCTGGGAGTGGGCTAGTGATGAGCGACCCAGTCCAATCACCAAGTGGGTCACCATTACACAAAAAGAATGAACAATTTAAAGAAACTTTTGAGAAATGCCCATTCAATGTAACTGAGAGTTTAAATGTGATCTTAGATCCATACTCATGTTTCAATGATCAAAACCAAGATCAAACTCATGGTGGATAGAGGGGATAACCCCAAAAAACTCTTAGATTGGACTTCCAAACCTTTGCTCATTTCACTCTTTTCCTAATGGAGCCAGGGCCTTTTTAGCCCGATAAGACCAGGGCTGGGTCAAGACTTAGTAGAGGAGTAGAGTCAGGCTCAGGCTAGGGCCAACCCTGGCCCAGCCCATTGCCAACTCAAACCCTGATTAATGTTAGGAAGAAGAAGATGTGCAGACCATCAATCATTTTTCCCACCTAGGATTCTTGTATCTCTTATTTGATTAATGGTAAAAGAACTAATAGTATGCCTTGATTATGAAGGGTCCAATCACTGATTTGCACCAGCCATCACAAGGACCCCACATTCTATTGCCCATGGCTTCTGAAGAATCACTTCGATCTGATGAACTAACAATAAGGAATTGGTGATTTCATAAATTTGGGAATTGCATTTCTTTTATTTAATGGTGACTTCATCAATTAGGCTCCTTCTGCCACTTGCCTAATTCACAAATCTGGTAAAATGCATTGTCTGAATGTCCCAGCAGCGTACTTCTTGAATTTGGCAGTTATGAATTTGGTGTCAATACAAAAACCCTTCACACATTTATGAATCTCATTGATTTCAGCATTGATACATGGTACATTTGGTAATGGCACACAGGTAGGATCCGGCCTCAGAATACAAACTAATCTAGACCCTCAAGGATCTACTAATATCTACATGTTCATGATGCTCAGCTGAATTGAACTGCAATACTTCAATTCAATAAAGTGGACACAACTGAGTGGGACAAGTCCAACTCGATTCATAATGAGAGGTCCACCCCCAAGTAGGAATCCAGATTGTTTCAACTCCAACTGGGAACACATGGAATTGCAATCAAGGTTTGGTCGGCAACTCGCCTTTTGAGTATCAAAATGACCCCACCTCAATTTTGGCCATTCCTTCTATGTCTAATCCAGGTATTGCAATTCAGTCCAACTGATCATCCACCCCCAGGCCTGTTCAGATAGGAAGAATATAAAATGTGGATATGGAAAACTAAAAAGTGCAGAAAACCATGGAAAAGAATCCATGGTCAACGGTTTTGTTTTGCAACTAAATTTTCCATGGAACCGATTTCTTTTTCCTTTGCTGTTGTTTGGATAGAAGCTTTTTATTGTGGAAAATCAAAAGAACCCTCAACAGTCGATTGGTGTCCCCAATAAAGAGAGGAATGCACATGGATTAGCTTTTCTGGAAGACATCAATTCACTCATTTCAGAGGTAAAGCATAATAATGACAATCGATTTCCACAGTTATATCCACGGAAATCGATTTCATTTCCAACCATTTCCAGCTTTCCAAACAGTCCCACTCTGTCTACTTATATTTGCACAAGACATGAAGCAAGCAGCAGCATATTTGGGTGTGGAAGTGGGGAAATGTCCTTTCAAAAAGTTATCAAGTATAAAAGGTTAGAAAATGGGAGTGGAAGCACAAATCCGAAGTGTGATTCGAAGCAGGAGTGGCACCTAGATAGAAGAATCTTGCAACTAGCATACTGATTTTTAGAATAGGTCCAGTACAAGAATTCAAAATACGTATTAACCTTCATAGGCTCCACCACGTGATGATTAGAACGGCAAGCGAATTCAAGAAACAAGTGAAGGGGCCATTACAGAATACACAACCCCAGGCTGTCCATAGTATCTGCAGGTTTTCAATTCTTCCGAGTACAAGCCGTGCTTGAGTAGCACAGATCATTGGTACGTTGTCTCCCACCGTGGATGGACCGGTACCAAAAATATCACCTCAAGAGGAGAATCATAACCTTTTGACTCATTGCCTACAAATAGGCAGTTAACCAGGGAAATACAACAACGGTCCACATTCAACTGGAGGAAAAAAAATAAGAAAAGGCCCCCAAGATTGGTGACTAGGATCTTCCAATCAGGGATAATTTTGGGGGCATGGTCCATCCATGGTGGGACACAACTGAAAGACGGTCTGGATTACTGCATCATGGCCAAGATAAAGATGGGGAATTGATATCAACACCCACCCGGATTAATTACCGTACACCCATTTTCCATTTTAGGGATTCAAACAGTACAAAAATCCCGATTTGAAAATGAAAGTATGTAACCAATAGCACGAGAAATTTCTACATCCTGAATTTTGAAACTGGGAAATTTACCAGAAATCGAATGATCGTGGAAGAATCCCGTCATGTTGTCGCTGTCGCAGAATGGCTTGGGATGGCGATTGAAGATGGTGAAAACGTAATTGCAGGCGATGACGACGGAGGAGGCGATGGCAACAACAGTGAAGAGCTTGAGAAGATCTTCTTTGGAAGGGAAGAGAGAGGGAGGAGGCTCTTTTAGTAGGAATGGGATTGAAGGAGGTGAGCTTTTCTGCTTTGGTTTTGGGCGTTTGCTTGGGATGGAAGACATGCCTATAAACCGAACTTCTCAGACAGAGAGAGAGAGAGAGAGAGCGCTGAAGAGAGCTTCTCCTTATACTGCGCACAGTGCAAACCGCGCTTACGGTACTTGGAAGAACTTTGATTCTCCGACGGTGTGTTCCGTGATGGATGATAAGCATACAGTCACAGTTTACTTAAATTTTATAAATTTCATATTAAACTGTTCTACATATATAATATTTAACATTTTAAATATACTATGGGCAAAAAAGTAATGCGTATTTAGGTATCTACCTATTTAGATTGGTGGACACTTAATGGGACGGTTTAAATTGAAAGAATTCATATGGTCTCATGGTAAGAAATAAACGTGTCCACCTATAGGAGGTTGAGATTGTTCAAGCAATCCTAAGCTTTTTTACCACAAGTTAGAGGTCGTTTAGACCGTAAGTTACTCAGTCATATAGGCCCAACTTTTGATGTGAACCGTAAGGGGCCTGTTTGGGCGGTGGGATCAGAAGGGATTGGGTGGGATGGGAATCATCTGGTCCTGTGCCAATTCCACTCCATGTTTGCTTGGAATTTAGGGATTGGGTGGGATGGGATTCATCTGGTCCTGTCCCAATTCCACTCCATGTTTGCTTGGAATTACATTAAATGAATTTGCGTTGAGTCTCGTGCCAATTTCACTCAAGGTTAGCAAGTTGTGTAGGTCTCACCATGATGTGTGGGCTATATCTACACTCTCTACCCATTTATCAAGATTATTTTAGAGCATGGGCCAAAAAATCAGGTAAATCTAAAGCTCAAGTGAACCCCACCATAGAAATCAATGGAGATTGAATACTTACAGTTGAAAACTTTTTTGGAGCCACATAAGTTTTGGATTTACCTCATTTTTAGGCCCATGCCATAAAATGAGGTTACAAAACAAATGAACGGTTTAGATATAACACACGTGTGTTATTATCAGTAATTTCAAATGATGGTGGGTATGTCCATTCAATGTACCACGGTGTTATCAACAACGTGTGACATTAATCTTATCCCAAAGGGATTAAGTGGGATGGGATTCATCTCCTCCTGTGCCAATTCTACTCCATGTTGGGAAGAATGGAAAAGCTTGGAATTAGATTAGATGGAATTGCATTGGGTCTTGTGCCAATTTCACTCAATGTTAGTAAGTTGTGTAGGTCCCACCATGATGTGTGGGCTATATCTACACTTTCCACCCATTTTTCGAGATTATTTTAGAGCATGGACCAAGAAATCAGGTAAATCTAAAGCTCAAGTGGACCCCACCATACAAAGCAACGAGGATTGAATACTTACCATTGAAAACTTCTTTGGGGCCACATAAGTTTTGGATCTACCTCATTTTTAGGCCCGTGTCATAAAATGAGGTTACAAAACAAATGTGTGGGTATATCCCATCTCACATGTGTGTTATTCTCAATAATTTCAAATGATGGTGGGTATATCCATTCAATGTACCACTGTATTATCAACATAGAATGGAATTAATCTTATTCTATGTCAATAGCGGACAATTTCCGCCATGACTAATAAGTATGTTTTTTGAATCCCATCCCACCTAATCTCACCACCCAAACAGGCCTTGAAGTGGGTTGTCCATAAGTAGGGCTCAGGTCATTCACCATCATGTGCCAACCTTTAATGTGAATTGTACTCATGTGGAGCCCACCTTGGTATGCGTCATCTATCACGTGGGATTCACCATCATGTGGGTTACTGTCACATCCGCATAGTCACTGACTTGGGTGTGATTCAAGCAAGAGTTAACCGCTCACACAAATAATCATCATAACCAACCTTAAATTAATAAAAATGGCTTCAACAATCATTTATTTAATAAATTTGTCCCAATACATTGTTCACTTTATTGAAAATAAAATCAGTAATTATATATATACATATATAAAGCTCTTTCTTCTTCCTCAAAAGGAATGTCTATCTGATCACATAACTATTCCATAGTTATACTTGATGCTATCCTCACCCTGAAATGTTAAATCCTAACAGTGTGAGCTATGAAGCTCAACAAGTAATCATCCATGCATATTATGGATGGAATATTCTTCACAGATATAGATCCCAAGTAAGCATTAATGTATGAATGTATTGTAGTATTTCATTTTTTTTCAGTACAGTTAATATATTGAACCACCGTAGCTCAATCTCTTCAACCTCGGCCTACCAACACTCACCTGGCTTGCATAGGCTAATCACTGACACGTGTGGCAGTCAACATATCGGGCATATAAGCCTGGCATTGTTCACAATTTGTGCGAAAATCACCTAGTGCGCAAACTCATGGAGAGCCCAGTTCTGAACTGGTTAAACTCCTTCCTCAGTACTCAACCTACATTCTAACAAGGAGGCCCTAATGATGCCATCTAGGTGTGGGGATTTGCACACTACTAGGCCTCATCTTGCCTCTCAAATTTAAGGGATCCTCAAGTCCTTGGGTTGTCTAGTATTCACAACAATATTATGATGAATGTTTCTATAATCAATCACATACTATACTTGCCAAATGTATCCAGCATTGCAAGAAACACATAGTTCCAAATAATAATATGTAATGAGAATGTCCAAGCATGACTTTCATGCTATATCCAAAAATATAACAATGCATAAAGTTACTTACAAATAACACTTCCTTGACTAACCCTTCTTAGGTTTTCTAATTTAATCACCTTAGAATATTCACGACCGGTATCCATTGCTAAAATTCAATCTTTTTCTATAATTAGAACTTTTTAAATCAGGAATCAGTAAAATTTTCCTTATTTGAAAATCTTTTCAAAAATGGCTCTTTTGAGTTTTCTACTAATTATATTTCATACTAGCCAAATTCTAATGCTAGATCCCTAAATGGGGTCGTAGATCACTATTCATAATGTAATCTAAGTTGAGATCAGTCCTGACCATCGATTGAGAGTCCTATCATAGCGTAGCTCCCCAAGTCGAGGAAAATTTAGGTTTAGGTTCATTAGATGTTAAGATCCATCCGATCCAACCATCCATTTCTTCATTTTTCTAATTATCCAGTTCAACGATCTTGATCAGCCTTAAAGTAAGGGATTCAATCTAGATCTAGATTGGGTAGATCTTAAGTTCCCCTAATCAGTCCATTTAATCGATTGAATCGGTCATCGATTAACGGTTAGATCTACCATATTAAGATTTAACGGTTAAGATCTACTTTCTATTTTATCATCCGTTCGGATTAAGTTGATCTTGAGTGCCAAGATTTAGTTATCAATAGTTAAGGTCCCAAGGAAAACATTGATATGGTGGGACCCACCTTTTAAACACAATTTCTATGTGAGGCCCACTAAGGATGATGATTCAATATAGACATGTATATATATAATCTAAACAATCTAACCTAATGATCTAAAGATCAAGGTTTTGAAATCTATATCTTCGGTCATGATTGTGTGGTGAGGCTCATTTTAAAGGGTATTCTACTATTCTTTAAGTCACGTAGCCCACCACATGATTGTGTGATAATCATCAAATACATCTAGGGATTCATATAAATCTACCTTTATAATTGATTCACTTCATACATGAAATTTGGTAGTGGACCCATCTATGAAATGTGTTGAATTGTGGGGCTTACCACTACATCTCAAGATGAAGTGAATCTAGATTCATTGATTTCTCTAAAAATCATACTTTGATCATGTGGTGAGGCCTACTATAAAGGGTTTTCTAAACATGTGTGGTCCACCACATGATCATGTGGCATTCTGACACCATCCATAACTAATCTTAGAATACATAGATTTACTATAAATTGGTCCACACTAAACAATAAGATTGGTGGTGGGGCCTATCTATGGAATGTATCAACTCTTTGTGGGGCCCACCACTACATCTTAAGATGAGGTGGCCCAAATCAAATCATGGTCTCCATACACATATATCTGTCACTAATTGTGACTCATCCATTCAACAATATTATGTGGTGGGGCCACCTATGGAACCTTTTCAAATTTTTGTGGGACCCACCATTACATCTTAAGATGAATGGATGTTATCAACTCTCCAAATTTATGTTTATCTTATATACTTGTAAAAACGCTATATGATCAAAATAAAGGGTTCTCCATTACATACAGCCAGTGGGGTCCATATATGTAGGAAGAAAAATATGATTGGCCCATATAGCACATAAAGAAAAAGAGGGGTGGGGCCCACATAACTACCCACAGTGGGAAGCGTGTGGGATCCACATGTCTGTCCATTGTGGACAGCGTGTGGAGGCCCACAAGGGGTGGGGTCCACATGAGTGATCCCTTGATTGATGGTTGGGGTCTACTTGTCCCGGTTATCAATTCCTAGTGGTGGGGTCCACTTGATGTATGTATGATTCAGTTTATTAATTTGAAAAAGAATGAAAATTGATAAGATGCCTAATTTAACGCCTAAAATAGATGGACAGTGGACACTGCTGCCCGCACCTTCTTCTTCTTGGATGCGGATTGCGTCCTACACCCGCCCGGACGGTAATCCGTCCGAGCAAGGCTCTATGGGGCCCACTGTGATGTAAGTGTTTTATCCACGCTGTTAATCGCTTTTCTCAAATCATTTTAGGGTATGCATATAAAATTGAAGCTGGTCCACAGTTCCGGAGGAAGCTGCAGTGATAATGACACCCACAGTTGAAACCTTTCTAAGGGCAACCGTGATGTTTTTTTTTATCATCCAACCTATTAATAAGGTCATGTAGACGGGGATGAAGTGAAAAAACAAATATTAGCTTGATCCGAAACTTCCTTAAATCCCCACTTTGTGGTCCACTTAAGCCCCGTATCTTGCTCAATGTGGCTCATACCTTTAAATAATATGAGAAAAGAGATTAACGGCTTGAATAAAACACTTACATCACTGTGGGCCCCACAGAACCCTGCCCGTACCGTCCGGGCCGGGGTAGGACACAATCCGCATCCCTTCTTCTTCCCCTTCTCTCTCAAGTCTTTCTCCTTACCAGAAGGTTAACAAGCCATTTCTTTTTTATTTTTTATTAGTATTTTTTTGCCTCGTGCCCTTTCTTGTTTTATAAGTTTTCCTTCTTCCAGGAAGGATAACACCTTTCTTTTTTACAAGTCTTTCTTGGCCTCATGTTCTTTTTTTCTTTCTTTTTTTGAAGTGTTTCTTGGCCTTATGCTCTTTTTTTTTTTTTCTTTTTTATAAGTGTTTCTTGACCTCACACATTTTCTCCTTCAATGGTACGCTCCTTACTGGAAAGTTAATATGCCTTTCTTTTTTAACAAGTCTTTATTGGCTCACACCCTATATTTTTTAGAAGTCCTTTATCCTTAAACTTCCCTGCACGTTGTAGACACCCCACTCCAAGTCGATAAGTTGATTGGGATTTAACGGAACCGAAATCCAAAACCATAATCCAAACCGTAAACACAAGTCCAAATCCTAACCCAAGTCCAAATCCTAATCCAAGCCAAGACCCTAGAAGCTTGAATTCTAGAAAATCCAAGTCTTCTCATTTACTCCTCTTAAGCCTTGGTCTAGTCATTTCATCCCTCCACCAATGAAAGGAAAGAGCAATAGAAAAGAGTCCAACTTAGGTCAAGCATAGCCCAGCCCAATCCAAAAGCCACCTGAGCCACCAAGATTTCAATCAAAGACACTCAATTTGATCCTTAAAACATTATTGTTCATCTAGCAATTCAATTTTGAATATGCTTCATCTAAATCCCAACATTAGCATTGTGCAAATAAAACATTGCACCTTGCACCCAATCAGTATAAACATATTTAATGTTGCTTGCTGACTTACTTGGATCTTGCCCATCAGAAAATTGTACTGGCTGGTTTATGGCTTTGGCGAGTAATTAGGGCGGATTATCCAACTTGAATTTAAGCCTGTCATAAGCTTTACATTCAACACATCAATCCATACATGTTTACATCATTTACGTACGAGATATATCAAGTATACTTGATAATCAAGGATCCGACGACGGTGGCCGTGAATATTTAACCTATTTGTAGAGCGTATTGTAGCAATGACGTTAGATAGTGACGAATCTAAATTATTATAATGGTCCTAGATTTGTTGCAATATGGCTGAACAAAAGTGGAGTGACTAAAGTTAAGAAGCTAAACCAAAAGGTTATATGATATTGCATTGTAGAGAGATTGATTGATTGTGGCAATGGTCCTATTAGCTTAGCCATAGATTATTTGGCGCAATCGTAAGCGTGGCCAATATTTATCATAGTTGAAGGCGTAGCTTGAATGTCGGGGCTGAGGCCTAAAACACTTCTTCACGCACTGCTTTTATAAGCTTGGAAAGACAACTCTTCTTCATTCGCTGTTTTTTATGGACTTGGAAAGACGGTGGCCTTACATAGAGTACGACAACGTAAGAGATCAAACTAGCTAGCCATAGAAATTCTCTTGAGTTTCTTGTAAGTGTAGCTTGTATTATTCAGCCACGTGTATAGAAGAAATCATGCCTCCTCTTGCCGTCCCGATATTGCAATGTGTGTTAGAAAACTTGTTGGAGTCTTGATGTCACATGACTCTGGTATAGGAAGCTTTATTGGATCCTTGATTCTTGTATAAAAAGTTTTGCATAGAGTTGCATCGATGAAGCTCTTAGCATTTACGGTTTGTAGATGGTTTTTTATTTGAAACTTACTTTGATGAGACTCTTGCTTTACTAAGAGTTACTTGACAAAACTTTGACATTTTACTCCAACATATGCACATCTCTAACTCCTCCATTTGAAATTCATTCACATCATGTGTGGCATGATTGTCACGTGGCGTCTTCTAGCCACGATCAGTCAAGTGTAAACAATTATATGAGTTGATGAATATTATTGTTATAAGCCTTACATCATTAGTGTTATATTATATCCAAAATAAATACAAACAACTAGTAATCTAATTAGTTGGTGTGTGGGGCTCACCATGGCGTTTATATGACATCTCACCAATCCAACAAAATTGTCCTACCATGAAAATGGGACACTCCAAGGTCAAGTGGATTGCAAGTGACCCTTAATTTGGGTCTATGAAAATAGTGACCAGGTTTGTAAAATGTAAAATGTAGGGGTTTTGTATGTTACAAAATTGCCCTCTAAAATCCTAATGGGTTGGGCTAACCCTATTGTACACAATTTAAACCCAACTCGTTTGAAAAATAGGCTTAAATTTTAAGCATGAGCCTAGCGATCAAGCATGAAACTCCAGTTTAGATTCAGCCTGAGGTGGGTCGAGTGTCGTCTATCCTCATACGTGGCTACTTACCTTCAAATAAGTGGTGTACTTAGTCACATGGCTTATGCTTTTCACATGTGTGCGTCTTTTCATGTTTTTTTTTTTGTTAGACACACCCACACCCCACACACTCACACACCCACCAACATCACATGTACGTCTCTATATGTGTGTGAGAGGAAAAAATAATGTTAAAGTGGTTTTTTTTCCTCTTGCATTATAATAATATAATAATAATAATAATAATAATAAAGGCACTAGTAAGGAGTTTTTATACGTGGAAAAAAGATTTTTAAGTTAAGCCCATGGGTTTTTTTTTTTTTCCCATTGGGTTAAGAAGGTTTTCCATGTAAAATCAGTATGCATATTTTTCTTTCTCTATTTTCTTACTTTAGATTTAAGAATTGTTGTAATGCTTATTGTACTTTTGTGGATTGGTTTGCACAAGCAATAAACCTTACATTTGTAAAAAAATTTGGCCCATTTGGGAGCGTGGATTTGGAACCCCCTCGATTCAGAATCCTTGGGATTTAAAATCCTCCTGTTGTGTATGGCACCCTGGATTGGGAATCAACTTTATGTATGGTATATTTACAGGTGTTTGAGTTTAATTACTAAATCAACTTTAATCTCTAATTGGTGAACATATATAATGTTTGACACAATGGTTGTAATAAATCCGTTGAAATATATACTTTGTTCGAAAATGATGAAATTTCAAGTCTCGGATGGGCCACAAGTACAAGATGATGTCTGAGTGACTAACCAACCATTTTTAAACGTTGATTTAAATGGACAATGTTTGCACGGTGCTGAATATTAAAATAATTATAGTAATGCAATAGATAATCTAGTTGTCTTGGGATATCATTAGTAGGGCATGTACTCAATAGTTTATTGTCTAGTGACACACCTATTACATATCCAACTATTGCACGGATTTTAAATGTAATCCAAGCTCTCAGGGTGGATTTTAACCCCCTAGATTTGAAACCCTGGAATACTTTATGGTACCAAACAACTAATGGATTAGAAATCCCCCCAAATCCATGGTGCCAAACAACAGGGGATTAAAAATCTCGTCCCATTGACAATCCTAGTGCAACCTCTGCCTAGAACGAAGTCTGTCGAAGTAGGGGGCTCTGTGGACCCACCGTGATGTATGGGTTTTATGCATGCGGTTCATCCGTATCAATGGATTATTTTAGGGCAGGTGCCCAAAGTGGACCACGGTGATAATAACACCCACAGTTGAAATCTTCCTAGGGCCCCCTTGTGATGTTTATTAGCTATCCAGCCTGTTTATAAGGTCAGGAAGACCGGATGAAGTGAAAACACAGATATCAGCTTATCAAAAGAAGTTTTTAACGGTGGGCGTTCAATCCCCACTGTATGTCCATTTGAGCCTTTACTTGGATCTGCCTCATTTTTGGGCTCATACGAGCTGTCAACATGGTCGGACAGCAGGGATAAAATCCAAAATCCCAGTGAGCAACCAGAGCCCCCGCCTGGACTGAGTCGCAATCCAAAGCTGCACACGACGGACTACACTCCCGTGACAATTCAACGCCATTTAAAAAATGGCCTTGACTTGCCTGTCTCACATGAACACATGGCCGCATAGTTGCACAGTTGCCGACACCGTTATGTAGACCATGACCAGAGAATCACGTTGCATATTGAATTTCGATCATTCCCTCTTTCACTTCAGATTCATTTGATATTCACCATAACCAAAAGTGGGGTTAGGATTGCTCCTAGTCAATGTACTTTTGGATCGATGTTCCTTATGATGTGCTCCACAATTTGGATGGTGTGGATAGCTGTGCACGTGTGCCAAGTGCAAATAGAGCTGTCCACAAACCAAGTTAGCTGCTCGGTTGGACATGGAAAAGCTAAACTCAACTCGCTCAAAACTGGGCTCAAGCCGAGTTGAGCTGATTTTTTTAGCTTGAAAAAAAATTTGTGCCGAATACCAACAAAACCAACTCGACTTGCAGGCTTAAATTCGAACTCGGCTTAAAAGAACGAGCTCAAGTTCAGCTTGAGCTGGCCCGAGCTGCTAATCAAGTTGAGTTGAGCTGGCCAGTAAGGCTTGAGGACCAAGCCGAGCTGAGTTCGAGCTAGCCTGCTGGCCGAGCCTAGCTAGGCTAGGCAGCTTGTGTACAGGTGCAATGAGTTGTGCTAATTTCACTTTCTACAATGGGGTCCATTTTTCAGTGATCCAAACCACATACTTTTTGGGCCCCTCTATCTGGTTCTATGCACTAAAAATCTCCTTGTATGGAAAGATTCTATATCTCCATTCAACCATTCTCCATTGAACTCATATTAATAGTCATTATCCCCGCTATTTCATGTGGTGTGGTGTGGTGTGGTCCACTTCCGCTATGATTATGCTTCAATTTTGGGCTCATGCCCTAAAATGATATGAAAAAAATGAATGGACCGGGTGGGATGAGACATACATCCATGGTGGGCCCAACAGAATTTACTCAGTACATTATAGCCTACTGAGTTACTCAGTGGTAGAGCTGGGCACGGGACGACTCGACTCGTCTGACTCATTCAGACCCGACTCGGTCCAAACCGAGTAGACTTCGCCAATCCGAACTCAAACCGAGTCAAGTTCGGGTCACCCAGTAACTCGACCCAACTTGAAATCAAACTCGGTACTAACTCGACTGGATTTGAAAGTCAACTCGTACGTATATATAATTTTTAAAAACTCAGATATGATGTCATGTGGCTGATGGAGAGGCTGCAATTCTGGCAAGTGCGCCTAGGTTTTGAGTTGTGATTTCAGCCCGTGAATACCTGCTGCACCCAGCTCGACTCGGTACTTCTGGCCGGGTCGGGATCGGTCCGGATTAGCAATTACCGTACGTTGTATGTAACCATTTCCCAATGCATTACAACAATTCTCAGAGCAAATTACAGTGGGAAGCTTTCATTCTTGCTGTGCTCAGACTAGAAACTAGTTTCCTCCGTCAAAATTCACTCATAACCAACAAAACAAATTACATTTTTTAGAATCCAAACGCATAATCCCATTTCCCAAAATCGCCTTAAATCGTTCACCAAGTATAAGATCGATTTCACAGTAAAATAGAATACAAGATGCAGGAATTACCTCATCGCAGCTGTCCAAAGAATATGGAAAATGCAGCAGATTTCTCAAACTCTCCTACGTTTTGGAGCTGCGAAAATCCCTTTTCAGCTCAGCAACCCTCTTCACACAGCAGGCCTTGGATTTTCCAGGAACTGCAGCTGCGATCTTCTCCCACCTCATACTCGCATCCTTCGGAAATGCTTTCAATGCATTCAGCAATGCAATGTCTTCTCCAGAGCTCCAATCTGAACTCTCTTTCTTCGAATCTCCTTCGTCCATTTCGACGGATGGCGACGGATCTCCATTAACGCTCTCCAACTGCTTGCTCAACGGCTTCCTCTGCTTCAAAAACTGCGCGAACGGATCACCGCCACCCGATCTCTTCTCCGCCATCGATTTCGCCGTCTTGATCACGCTCTCCAGCCCGTGTCGCCCATGGAATGCCTCTGCGATCGATTCCCACCGCCGCGGCGCCCCGACCGGATGCTTCGCGATCTGCTTCTTCAGGAGATCGAAATCGTCATCGTCCCATTCCCTCTCCTCTTCGATCCTCCGCCCTGTCTCGCCGTTGCGGGCCGGATTCTCGATCTTCGGCTCCTCCGGCCTTTCCGTGGGTACCTGAGATGGAGAATTTAGATAGGGATTGTCGGATCGTTGGGTTTTCGGCCTGCGATTGGGGATTTTCTTCCTGGATTCTTCGAGGGGCGTCGGATCGGGATCTGACGGCTGGAGAGGCTCACCGATGCCGACGCGGATGTCGCCGCCCGTGAATGAGGTTGGGGCGAAGGGCCCGAGTGCGAGAGAGATCGAAAACCAGATGAGGAGGAATTGGAGGGTTTGGGATTGAGAGAATGAGGAGAAGAAAGCGAGGAAGATGAGGAGAGAGGAGACGGAGATGCAGATTAGGGTTAGGGTTTTGCTGATTTTCTGGATTTCGTCTGGTTTTGGGATTGGAGTCGAAGAGATGCGGGTTTGGAGAAGGAATCTGGGCCTCGTCTCTTCGTCTATGAACTCCATTGATGAGGCCTGTGAGAGGAGGTGGGGAAGCAGGGGATAGCTGGGCTTTTAAATGGTGCACTGGGGGTTTATTATAGTGCTGTGGTTTGAGGTGGCGGGTAACGTGCGCCGGTGGGGTACTTGGAGTAGGTTAGGCTGGGAAATGGGGCTCGTCTGGGCTTCGTTATGGCATGTGCAATCCAGTCTCCAGGCCCAGGCAAGTACAACACCTATTTCACGCCACGCGTAAAACACCGATTCGCTGTGGCGATCGCCATATTAAATATATAAAATCCACTTCGTCCACCAGGTCCCCGTCCTTGATTCTAGGCCACGGGGCAAACGATCAGCGAGATCCACAGCTCTTGTGGGCTGCACCAGAGGTAACAATGGGGATAGAATGCCAGCCATTTGTTTATGTGTGAGGCCACCATAGTCGGTATCTTTCATCAAATCCGTTAATCAGGTATAAATCATCAATATTAAGTAAGAAAATTAAAATCAGCATGATACAAAACTCAGTCAAGACACAACGCATAAACTAAAAGTAAGAGTTCTAATTTGATTGACTGACTATTATAGTCCAATACAGTTTGGGTGTTTTACGACTGAGTATTCCAGACGCGGACTGCGTACTACCCGGCCAGTCTCTAGCCACGAGCAGGCAGGCTTAACTATCATGTATCAATTTGTCTATGCCATTCATCCCTTTTCTATAGTATCATTTGAAGGTATGCAAACTTGAGGCAGATTCAAAGCTTATGTAGACCACACTAACTAATAAGTTGTGTTACCTTAAATGCCCGTGGCTTTAAATGAAGTCGCATTAAATGTAAGATTCATCGGTTGATGTGTGTGGTTCACTTGAGCTTGGATCTGCCTCATTTTTTTAATTCATACATTACGGCGGGACCTTCGACAAAACTGTCCGGTTGTGGCTAAAGACGGGCGGGTAACGCAATCCGCGTCCGAGTACTCCAGTCTCATATTCGGCATACACGGTCGTGTCAAGAGAGTGGGTCCCCCATCACGATCCATTGGAGCCATAGAGGCTTGCCCTGGCCTCTACGGATTGGTTCTAAGCAGGGGCTCTATAGGGCCCACTGTACTGCACGGGTGTGGATCTATATTTTAAATCATTTTAAGATATGAGCTCAAAATTAAGCAAATTTAAGCTTCAAGTGGACCACACCAAAGGAGGCAGACCACACCATCCAACCTGTCCACAGGTTCACACGAAGAGAAAACACAAATATCACTTTCTTCAGCTCCCAAAAAAGCTTTCAATGGTGAGTGTTCAATTCCTACTGTGGTCCACTGGAACCATAGATGGGGCAAAATGGATGGTGCCCCCTCGGTAACACGTGACTTGAAGTTACACTGATGTATATCCATGCAGTGCAGCAGTTTTTTCAGCTCTTTTAAGCACATGTTAAGACATATCTAAATTTCAATTATAAGTGTTTTCCTTGAGCCATGTAATATGACCGTGGATACAAGTGAAGATAGATGTACACGAACTGAGTTAGCTGGGTTAGCTTACTCCATTCGTCTTGAAAAAGCCCAATTTGACTTGGATCAGAATTCAGTTCAAGGCGACTTGAACTGATTTTTGGAGCTTGAAATTTTTTTTAGCTGAGTTTGAGTTTGTTTGAGCTTGAATCGGCTCGGATTGAACCTCAATTCGAATCAAACCATTCGGTAACTCGGTTATTTTGATATCGATGTTGCTCACCAAGTGTTTGATGAAATGACTCAATGAAGTATTGTTTTGGGTGCATACATTTCCTATAAGATTAGTTAGTGGCGAGGAAGGTATGGATAAGATTTTTACTCTTGCTCGGTTGGTAAACTCTTAGGAGTTTCAACACCGGGTCATGGGTTTGAGCATCCATAGGTGGTGAAATCCCACCGCGGCGTGAGTGTATAAATTTTTATTTTTATTTTTTAAAGAAAGAAAAGAAAAGAGGAAGGTATGGATATGAAACAAATCACTATCAAATAAAAAAACATTATCCTATAAAACTATTCTCGGATATTAATTTTGATGTTGCCTATAGAGTGTCCGATGAAATACATGTAGATTACTATTTCCTGCTATTGTTTTCCATACGGTGAGAAATTAGCCCCTCCATATGTTTGAAAAAATGCTGCAAAAGCGTGAACTAGCTCAAGTTACCAACCGAATCAAGCCAATCCGAGTTCAAGCTGATGTCAGCTATGGCTGAGCCGAGTTGAGCTGTGCCAAGCTCGACTCAGTCCAACTCACGTACAACTCTACTAACAAGTGGATGGCTAATAAATATTATAGTCGGCTGTAGAAGTTTTTAATGACGAGTGTTCGATGACCATTATTTCTCCAGGTGTGGTCCAATTGAGATTTGGATCTGCTTTACTTTTCGGAACATTAAATCAAATGGGCTGACAAAGCTGATGGATGGTGTCGATATACAACCCACATCAAGGTGGGCCCCACGGTGAGGGCAGCACCTGCTAACGTGTTACTCGAGTAACACCTGATCCACTGCCTCCGCCGGACGGGGCAGGCCGCAATCCGGTTCCGGTCTCGTCCCCACACGTGTGTTCCATGGCGGAAGTGAATGCCAACACTAGGACGCTTTAACGGTCTTGGATCATTCTCCCGCGCACGTGTCAAAGCGTGCTGCATTTAACCTGCGCACGGCATCCCGTTCACTCCCTCTTTCCGGCGGGGCTCTGTTTCAGCCCTAATAACGCCCACCGGGCCAGCTCCAGCTCCAGCTCCAGCTCGACTTCGAAGCCTAACCCTAACCCTAGAATCACAAAACCAGTCCAAAACCCTATTCATTTCACCTCCTCTTCAACTTCAACTCCAACTCCTCACAAGCCATTGGAGAGAGAGGGGCAGACAATGGGAATTCCTGCCTTCTACCGATGGCTGGTGGAGAAATACCCCCTGTCTGTCGTGGATGTGCTCGAGGAAGTGCCGATCTTCGCCAATGGCGTACCGGTCCCCGTTGACACCAGCAAACCGAACCCCAACGGCATCGAATTCGACAATCTCTATCTCGACATGAACGGGATCATCCACCCCTGTTTCCATCCCGAAGGCCAGGTATTGTTTCTGCCACCATCTTGAATTCTTGTCATATTCCATTGAGAGAAGCTCATGTGGACACTGGCAATTGAATCTGGAGGCTCATGGTGATTGGATGATTCTAACCTTCAAAAGATCTGTTTGCCAAGCCATCAGTGGGATGGTTATGGTCATCGGATTGAAATGGTTTTGTCCAAAGTTGACTATATCGGATGGAGCATTCACATTGATCGTTGAACTTATATTTGATAAAACATTATTTGACCTTTTTGATTGAGAACATAAACTTCATATGGTAGTGTTTGGGTCGAGAAGTTCCTCTGATCTGTGTGAATTTTTCATGGTGGTCCATGAAAAGTGGCTTGAACCCAATGGACGGTCCCCATTGATGATTTGAGTATCCAAGTGGCTAAAAGCACCAGTGCGCACCAACTATTCATGTGCCTGGAGTCTCCCTCTTTTCTTTTATCACTTGGAGTTGATTTGATGTATTCTTGTGTATCTCTTCAATTCTTTGTATTTGGTTCAGCCTGCCCCAAAGAACTATGAAGAGGTTTTCAAGGCTGTGTTCAAGTACATAGATCGCATTTTCTCGATGATTCGGCCTCGAAAGCTCCTTTACATGGCTATTGGTAAGTCAAACATGTCTCCAATCATCCTTTCTCTGCTAGGGAAAGAACTTGTGAAACTCGTTTGCTGTATCGGACGCCTGGATGATCCAATTGTCAATTTGGGCTGTCTGACTGTTGACCTGCCATTGAATTACCAGTGTAGAAATATCACATCAAATGAACAAATCCTAATCATTTGCATAGCTTGTTCTCCCATTTGACGGTTGATAAAGACCACCTTTTTAGTTACAATTCGATCCTACCATTTGGATGGTTAGAATTGTATAATCATGATTATTTTTTAGTTAGCGACAACCCATGGTCAGGGTTTCTATATGGATGGTCTAGATCAATGATAGTGGTCCATTTATCCAATAATATGTCTCATGGTGCCAATGACTTGTGGCAGATAGTTATTATTATATGCATGGATTTGAGTAACGGTCTCAAGGTGTGACTCAGCTGGGGACCGAAACTGGTCCAACTTGCTGGTCCCATTTTGGTCTTGTATTGGTCTGGTGATCATCTCATTTCAGACTGAAACAGATAGGACTCGGATGATACTGAGTCCTATAGGTTGATGTTTCAAACTATGCTGATACATGTGTGTGAGTGCATGTGTAATCTGCTTTCTCTAATTTGGTTATGTTTGTGTTGAATTACACGTAGATGGTGTTGCACCTCGAGCTAAGATGAATCAGCAGCGTGCAAGACGATTCAGGGCTGCCAAAGATGCAGCAGATGTGGTGTGTTCACCATCCACCACCACCACCATTATCCTTGATGTCTTATTATTTGGAATTATGGGTTTCATTTCATGATGGATTAATTTCAGGCAGCTGAGGCAGAGAAGCTAAGAAGCACATTTGAATTGGAAGGGGAAAAGTTAGCTCATTTGGAACAAACTAAAATGTTAGACTCTAACGTTATTACGCCTGGAACCGAGTTCATGGCTACATTATCATCAGCTCTTGATTATTACATACACCTGAGATTGAACATGGATCCAGGGTGGCGTGGCATCAAGGTACACAACAATCTATCTGTTACCATTGATTTATTCTCTCCTATTTCTTCTTTGGCTCTGGAATCTTTATGCAACTCTGACTGCATGAGAATTTGAAAGGTTATTCTTTCTGATGCCAATGTGCCGGGTGAGGGGGAGCACAAGATAATGTCGTACATTCGCTTGCAAAGAAATCTACCAGGGTTTGACCCGAATACACAACATTGCCTGTATGGGTTGGTAAATGTCTCCACCTTTTGTCTTAGATATCAGCCGTCTGCAAGCTTTTTTGTCGATTTTCTTGGCTTCTTGACATGACTTTCTGCATTTGTCATTTCAGGATGCTGACTTGATCATGCTTGCACTGGCTACACATGAAGTGCATTTTGCAATTCTTAGAGAGGTTGGTATGTTAGAAGCTTTGCTCATTAAATTTTGGTCGGTCGATTCCGATTTGAGTTTCTTGTGCAGGATGTACGTACATTCCGTCAAAATGATAAGAGCCAAAAATTTGGTAAGAATGCCCCTCCGATAGCTCCTCAGCATGGGAAGCAGGAGGCAAAGCAAAAGGAAGCTGCAGGCACAGATGTTAATGATGATGCTCCAAGGCAGAATTTTCAGGTTGGTATTGTTTTTCTTACAAAAAGGAAAGGACTCCGATCATCCAGAGATGTTGCTCAAAGGCAAAGAGGTCTTCAACATCGGTGCAATGTTAGCCAGTGTTGAGTTGCTACAGATCTTCTTCTTCTCTCTTAATGAATAGCAAAGAATTTATTAAGAAAGACTAGAAGTACTTTAAGACTTTAGAGGGACTATGATACATGCAGGAAAAGGAAAATTACAAGCCAAAAAAATTGGAAGTAATAGTCAGTAAGCCAATTAACTGCCAGTGGAGTTCTTGTTTTCGTATGTATCCGGCACTAGTACTCTTGAGGCATGCACTCAACTCATCAGCCAATATGATTTTCACTTGTGAGCAGTTATTGTTATCAGTTCTTTAACCACAATTATTGCACTTGCATCAATGTCGAAGGGTTGGGCCAGCCATTGTGTCTTTGGCTTGGCCCATAATGTGGCTTGCCTAGGGTCCTAGGCTTGCCACACCTATATGTTGGGCTCAATCCTGTTTATTGAGATCAAATATGCCAATGTTGCAGTGTTAAACCTTTATTTTCCTACATCTAACTGGTGATCACCATTTTCTGTTACAGTTTCTCAACACTTGGGTTCTCAGGGACTATTTAGAGCATGACTTGAGAATACCAGATTCAATGGTGAAAGTAGATCTGGAACGATTGGTTGATGATTTTGTTTTCATGTGCTTATTTGTGGGTAACGATTTTCTTCCCCACATGCCTTCACTGGAAATTTCTGAGGTGTGTATTGTTGCTGCACTTGAAGACATTCTGCTGGGTTTCTGAATTTGTGTGCATTTCTGAAATATTTTACATACTTAAGCATGACATCAGCTTTTGTGCAAATTATGACTAAATATTTATTGTTGCTGACTTTGTGATAGGGTGCGATTGACCTACTAATGACTGTGTACAAGAAGGAGTTTGTTCGAATGGGCGGTTACCTGACTAATTCTTTTGAGGTCCTTTGAGCCATTGCATTGCCTTCAAATAATTCAACGTTTTGGGTTTTCATAATTGTTGCAATGCTTGCCTAACTTTTGTTAGTCCTACCTTGTCTAATGGCATGGAATTATGCCCCCCTTCCCCCATCTATTTATTGTCTTTTGATTTTTGAATCCATTTCTGACTCACTGTTGTTTGAGCCATCCATGGTTTTTTTTTTTTTTTTTTTTTTTTTTTTGTGTCTGAGCCTGCTTGGAACTTAGTGTCAGTAATATTATGTTAGTACAGCAGCATGCAGTGAGGAAATGCCTTTTATAATGAGTGTATTTAAATGCACATATGTTAGCTTCAATCTTAACTATGAATGCATCTCTGTGGTTGCATTGCAAAAGGGTAAACTCTGTGCATGCATATTACTAAAATTTTGCATGCTAATAGTTAGGCTGTAACTGTTTAAGAAAGAAAATTAATAATTTGGCTGCAATCAATTCTGTGGGATTTGTGGGCCCAAATAGGAAATAGCAGAAATTAGTAAGAAGATGCAGGTGTAGTTGAATCATATTTATAGAGAGAGTAATCAAGTAGATGATTCCCTTGTGAATCTAGCCTGTGATATGTCAGAAGCTAGCTTTTATTTCAAGTACAATCCTTCCATCCTGAGTTCAGAGAACTGTCTTTTGGGATAAATTGGGTATTCCTTCATTTAGAAATAAATGATGGTTCAAGCTGATATTTTGTCTCTTTGTTTAGGTTGTTTTGATACTTTTATTTTTTAAGGTCAGGCCTAGCCCCCCTCACTTTGCTGCTTCTTTTTTGCGATATTGATAAAAGGAAAATTATGGACCAGTAGCTCCCTCCTTTTGATAAAGGATTCCTATAAAATGAGGCATTGCTCTGTTTTTGGTCCTGCGTTAATCTGAGATTATTTAATAGTGTACCTTGCCTTCTCTCTCTGTTCCTAAATTTGTATTTTGTATCTAGTTTATAGATAAAAGCATATACACAGAAGTTAACAAACCCATGACTTCTTAAACTTATAATAAAATTTCTTACTGGAGCCCGGGGACTTGGCAAGTTATATGTATCACATTTGATAGAATTGTTCTATGCCTGCAAAGAAGTGTTGCATTAATTGAAGAGCTCTAAAAATGTTATGCCTTATTCAAACATTTTGTGATATTCATTTTTGGTTGTTCATATTCTACAGGTGGATTTGGAGCGTGTGGAGCACTTCATACAAGTAATTGGATCTTATGAAAATGCCATCTTTAGGAGACGTAGCCAGGTTCTGCCGCTTGCTACTCCCTATTCTTGAGACTTTCAAACACTGTGTGCCACTTTACTCTAAAATAGAAATCAACATTGCTTCCTGCTAACATATGCATTTACTATTGCAATTTCTTTAATTGGTAGAATTTCTTAGAGGAACTTAAGGAAAAAAATAATGCAGTGGCTGTAATTCTCTATGTAAATCCCGTACTACATTTGGAAACTGATCAGTCCTTACAAGGTCTCAAATCAGGAGGGAGGATAATGTCAAATTGGACTTGTAATTTTCGCCTAGAAGCTTATCGTTAAGAAACTCATCTCATTGGTATGCTTTGTGCATATGCTGCTAATTGAAGTTGCTTCTTCTGTTTTTTTTTTGGCAAACACAAAGGAGAATGCATATTTCTATTTTGTTTTATTGTTGATAGGTATCCTTTTCCTGTAGCTGTTTAATCACCTGGTTTGGTTACTAAGTGTGGCAATGATTTGATTTTTTTTTTTTTTTTTTTTTAAATTCAATTACAGAAGGAAAAGGAGATCCTCTTTCAGCATTCTTCAAATACCAGGCTTGGCAGCAATGGTGGCTCTTCATCGCAGCAGCGTGTTGAGCAGAGGAAGGCATCGAAGGATTTCTGGTCATCTCTTAAGCACACAGGAACACCAATTTCTCAGGCCTCACAAAATGTAAGTATTCAATATTAAATTACAGGCTCTTATTTGTGATCCATCAAAAGAAATTGTGGGCGGTGAACATGTATTCAGTATTCTTCATACTCATGGCATTTCATTGAAGCTACAGCCTGAGGCGAAGGAGTTGCGGAGCTCAGTGAATGGATTTCATCATGTGATTTCAAATGGTTCAGAATCCAGCGAGGCGATAGTTGACAAGGTTTGTCATGTCTTTTAAGATCAAGATACCCAATTCCTGGTGTTCATAATTATGTGCTCATTCAAGCTTAAATTTAACAGATAAAGCTGGGAGAAGAAGGGTGGAAAGAAAGGTACTATGCTGAGAAGTTTCACGTTATCAGTGAAGATGACTATAAGATTCTCAGAAGACATGCGGTACGCTAATTTGATGATAGTCACATTTTATTATCCATTGATTTTGTACTGCTTGTACAACCCTGAATTCAAAGGAGTTTCCTTACTCATCTTTGAGTGCAATTGGGGGTATGGTGAGGAGAGGTCCCTAGTCATCTTCTTGGCTCTTTGGTTATGTTTGGGTTCCTCTTAGCTTCTTGAGGGCAGGGGCCCTTTGTTTCAGAAGGTTTCTCATCATCTCCTCTGTATTCCTCTTTCTTTTTTGATTGGTTGTAATAAAATTTGAGTTGCTATTAAAAAATAATAATCTGTACTGCATTGGTTAATTGAGATTTTTCATTACTCGACTTCCAATTTTGCTACCTTTCTGTCCCGACTGCCTTGCCACAAGGCTCAACTCTGATGGCTACTGTTGTATTCATTTTTATCAAGTGTTTTTAGTTAGGCTTGATCATGTTGAATGCATGTTAAATAGGGCCTTTGGTTTACCAACATTTGATTTGTAGTTGGACCATTTCTTTTGTACAAGGATTTTTCATCTGCAGATTTATCGTATTTTTTCTTTCTTTTCTCTTTAACAAATATAGACTACAAACAGTCTCTGGCTCGTTAGATGAGCTGGAAGAGATGGTGTAGTGTGTGTGAGTGATCCAGGGTTCAATCCTCAATCCCTGGTAATGTTACCTTTCCCAAAAAAAAAAAAAAAAAGAAGAAAAAAAAAAGAAAAAGAAAAGAAAGAAAAGAAAAAAGAAGAAGACAAATATAGAGTATATCAATCAAAATGATGCATGTGAGTTTCTGCGTGTGTGCTTGTCTTTTTTTTTTTTGAGAAGTGACGATTGTATTAAAGAGAAAAAAACAGCAAAACAGAATCAAAGAGATCCGCTGAGATAGCAGATTAAGGGTAAAAACCTAAGAAGAGAAAATCGCTATCATTAAGAGCTTCAACATGAGAGGCCCATTCGATTAAGGCTCTTTTAGCCTTGGACAAAACACAGTCTGCAGAGTTAGCTGAGTCACGAAAACAGCGGTTATTCTGTTCTTCCCAAACAAACCACCAGACCGCGAGAACAGCCATCCTCCAGAGTTTTGTTTTTTGTTTTCCGATTTGCACCCCGTGCCATGCTTGGAGCAGAAAGTCGGCCTTCTCAGGCAAGCACCAAGAGATGTTGAAGGAGCGAAAGAAGCCAGCCCATATAGATGAAATAAAAGAGCGTGTGTGCTTCTGTCTAAGTGAGTTGCATGACAATTTGTGCATCTACATGCATATATGCAGGCATACATGTATCTCATGGACACAGATAGTCACACTACTGAGTACACTTGATATGTTTTCAGATGCTGTACACTTGATCTTGAGCATTCACATACCATGATTTTGTGCACACATGATAGTGTATCTGTATGCATGAATGTCACCCACATGCATGACATACTTCCCTTTATAGTGCCAGTGTACACATGCAAATGGAAGTGCATGGCAGCACATGTATGATGGTTCATTTATTTCCAGAGAGGACTTACATTTATTGCATGCAGTGAGAGTTCACAACTAATTTTATTTTAAAAATTTTTTTTGTGTGCATACTGCATATGCAATTCTAAGTACATGTGCAGAATTGAAGGGGTGTGCATGGGGTATTTCTGCACAAGCGACTCCCGTCCACACATGGATCTTTATCTAGCAAGCATCTTCAACCTCACATTTGTTTGTAATCGTACATCGATGTAGAGGTTGACATGCAAATCCACAGTAATTGTTCGAGGCATGTGCATGGCCTTGTAGTGTAGGTCCATGCAGATGCCCATGCATGTGCATTCCTATATATTTCATTCTCAGCATTGGAACTCACAAAGCATGGGCAGAGTTAAACAAGGTAGAAAAGGTATAGCCTTCATTCCTAGTGGTCAAGGGAATTTGTAAAGAAAGATCAGGAGGGTAAATTGATAATAAAATCTCAGCCCAATGATAGAATTGAAGGTCTCTCATAGCCACCTGGGAACAGTTCCAACTGGAGATGAAATGATAGCGAGCCACTTGAGATGGTTCGGCCATCTGCTAAGAAAACTGGAAATGGTCTGGTAATAAAGGGGAACTATGGCTTTTGGTAGAGGTCATGAGAAGGGATGTGATGGCTTTCACTCACTGAAGATTGGATAAATAGGAATTTTTGGCAAAATAGGATATGCGAAGACCCCAATAGTTGGGACAGGGCTGATGATGATGATGAATGGTAGGATGGAAGGAAGTTGTCTTTTGTGTGTGTGTGTGTGTGTGTGTGTGTGTGTGTGTGTGTGTGTGTGTTTTCTACTTTCAGTCTCTAATTATACAATGAAGATTCCACCTGCTAGTTGCCTATTACTCCCTAGTGTTGGTGAGTTTCCTTGCATGCAGTTCTATTTTGGTCACATGACCACTGTTAATTAGAGTGGCTGCTTCAAATGTGTTTTCCAAAGTTTTCTAGTTAAGTGAAGCTTGTAACTTTGTTTTAGTCCTCCAAGAACTTGGACAATTATAGTCCGCTTATGTGATTATTTGCATTATTTGTAGGTCCTGAAGTATACTGAAGGGATTTGCTGGGTCATGCACTATTACTACCAAGGAGTCTGCTCCTGGCAATGGTGTGAGCTGAATCCTGTTTTGTAGGCTTTATGGTTCTATTACATACCTCCGTTTCTCTCCTCCTTTTCTTGGCAAGTTGTGATTTTTTTTCATTGGCTGATAGTTTTGGCGACTTGAAGATGGTATTCTGTTTGTTATATTCTTGAAAAATCTGTTTCACCTCGACCATGCCTTTTTTAAATTATTTTTTTGGGGTTAATGGATGCCTCCATTTAAAAGCAATATTTGGTGTTTGCTCTTCTTTTTTTATTTTTTATTTTTTATTTTATTTTTTATTTTTTATAATCTGATTTAATCCCCTCACTTATTATGTAAATCTCCATTCACAGGTTTTATCCTTATCATTATGCTCCATTTGCTTCAGACTTTTATGGCCTGGATCAGTTGGACATCCGCTTCACACTTGGGGTTCCTTTCAAGCCATTTGATCAGTTGATGGGTGTTTTGCCTGCTGCAAGGTTGGCAGTTTAGTTCATCTTGTTACAAGGAGCAAACCATTGTTTTCTTTTACTTATTTTTTTAGTTATCAACTCAGTGTGTGATTCAAATGGTGCATCTGCAGTGCACATGCACTTCCTTTGTTTTACAGGAAGTTGATGACGGATTCATCATCGCCTATTGCTGATTTTTATCCTAAAGGTGGGAGTGTGCTGGGACATTTATAACCGTCCTTAAATGTTAGTGATTATTCTTTCATAGCTCTTACATTGTTCCCTGACTTGGGACAGATTTTGAGCTTGACATGAATGGAAAACGTTACGCATGGCAGGTAATGGTGATTTCCTGAAAAGCCAATGGGGTTGAACTCTAGTTTCATGATATTAACCTAGGTTGGTACATCCTATAGCCTTGTATACACATGCCTTGAAAAGCATTGGTGCCCAGCTCATGTGCATGCTTGCATGCCTGTTGGTGCAAATGTGACTGTTTGTGCATGCATATGTTGGCTGGAGATGTCAAGATCTACCCTACAGGGCCCTCTTTGATTAAAGTGTGGATGCTTAACTAAATAGCTACATGATTATATCTTTTTCTCTGGATGGGCAGGCTGTTTGTAAACTACCATTTATCAAGGAGTCCCGCCTTCTTGCAGAAATCACAAAGTTGGAAGACACCTTAACGGTAATACTTTCTTTTGTGGGTGGCTGTTCATACCTGATTCTTCTAGTTAATCTCTTTGCATTCTTCTGAAGTGGGCAATCTCTTCTACCTAACCAAGTTTCTTGCTTCTAGGATGAAGAAAAGCAGAGAAATAGTTTGGGTTTTGATGTACTCTTTGTTCACATGTCACATCCTTTATCAACAAAGATCATGTCATCCTATAGGCGTAAAAAGGATCACCCGAAGTTGCTTAAGGCCAAAATCAAAAGAAAAATCAATCCGACTATCAGGTTTGTAATTAAAACCATCACCACACCGGGCATGTTGACCACATTCAAATCCAACACTTGCTTAGCCATTGCTGTCGGTACATGAAACAACCATGCAGCCTTAATTGATTATAATTATGTAATTTCATTTAAAAATAATGCTTGTGAGAGATTTGCACTCTTATTCCCGGTCCAAAGCCTGGATAAAGGAGGAGAATTGTGTGAGGTTGGCAGTTGCCGTGAAACTCCGACATGCAATTTTGCAAACTAATGAAATGAGTCCATACGCATCCGGTGGAGCTCTAGTGCCTGTCTAGGACAACACCAGATGTTCTGCGCCTATTCTTCACGAAGAACTCTTTTGCAAGCTTCTGTGCTAGGCACAGAGCTCCCTGCGTCAGTTTGCCAAGGTACAGGCGCTTAGTTTCTTCGACAACAGGTGTTAGTTTGCCTGGTTCCCAAGATTCCACGGAATTAAGCTCCTCTCATCTAACGGGAGGCTGACATATGTTCATAACCATGTAAAAAAACTTTTGGAGTGAAAGACCCCATGGACTATAAATACCCTTAGCGCATCATTTGCGGGGCTATTCTCCGACTTTTGGCTGTCGAGACTTCAGACACT